>JARQGW010000027.1:0-27500 GCA_030710495.1 Labroides dimidiatus
CATACATACATACATACATACATACATACATACATACATACATACATACATACATACATACATACATACATGTGTGTGTGTGTGTGTGTGTGAGAGAGAGAGAGAGTATAATTCCATGATACCATGGCCACCCCAGACTAACTTTGTGTCCCATTCTGGCCACCCCGGTAAAAATGTCCTTGATATACCACTGCCTGTAACATGACAAGTTTAATTAACAGAACGTTACCACTCTGTCCAGAAAGCACTTCAACTTCATTTTTACTGACTTGATGCTTGTAACATTAAAACCGTATTCTCTTAATATCACATCTTTATCCACGTTAAGACTTTATTTTCCTAAATATGTCTGTAGTCCTTTTGTATCCTCTGAACAGGTTTACCTGGACTGTAAAAATAGCCGCCGTTGACGTCAGGTCTAATGTGGAATCAGGACTGGGCCTAACAAGAGGATCCAAATCCTCTCTTGACGACTGTTTGAGTGAATTTCTATCATCATTTCGGCTCCATGATGCAGAGGAAGCTTTTTAAATGTTAAATATTTCATAAGTCACACTGTTCATGTGAAAACAGGATCATACTCAAAGAATAAACAGGACAGAGAGAAATAAGAGCCATAGAGGAGGAGTTAGAGAAGATTAGGTCGGAGAAAAATGAAGCTCAACAAATCTGAGAACACTCACCTTCACCTCAAACTCAAAGTGCTCGTCCTTCCCCTGCCCGCGCAGGACGTAACGAGGAATGCTAATTTTAACGGGCTCCTGGAGGCCGTCGCAGCCTGTCCCCAGAGGACGAGAGACCAGGTGCTGCAGAGGAAGTCAGGCAGGTAGCAGGAGGGAAAAGGTAAATGAAGAGGTGAAGGGTTGAAAATGATAACAGACGTCATAAAACCAGACCAAAACTAAAAATACAATAACAAACTCAAAATAAAACCAGACAACAAAAAATAGATGATGCTCAATCTTTATTTACAAATATAATCTCATAAACCTTCATCAGAAACATTTAACATTATCAGTGCAGACATATATCATACATATTTGGTACATTCTCACTATACAGCTGAGATAACTGTCTCCAATCTTCCATCCATAGCAGCTCCAAATTTGAAACCTTATTGTCCTTAAAGAGGGGGTATTCTGCTTTCTCACATCTTAAATGTGGATGATAAATGTGACAGATTCCTGAATCTGTCTGTGAACTGATCAAAAAACTTCACAAGGAGGCCACGAGACTCGCTGAAACGATGAGGCCATCACACACGATCTCCTAACTGGTTCGTGACTGAAAGGGCAGACCTCAAACCCCAAGGTCTGCCCATAAGCTCTGCCCCCATAAGGCCTGGCCAATCTGAATGAAGGAGGTTTGTAGAGCAGGGAGTCTTAAAGGGACGGACGCTAAAACGTAGCGTTTCAGACAAAGGCTGGAATAAAGGTTTTCTAAAACACCAGAGAGAGAAAAACAGGGATTTTATTGAGCTGTAAATCATATAAAGACACTAAGGCGGCACCAGAGGGACAAAATGAAGACTTAAAAAAAGCAAAATACCTCCTCTTTAAGTGAATCTCCGAATAAAACACAAAACAATCAGCATGATTTTAAAAAATGAACGTAACATTTATTAATACATTAAAACCGTTCAAATTCATTTCAGCTTTTATTCTTGCGAATGAAAAACTACAGATCTGCCAACATAATTAAAGGGGGGGTTTCCACATGTGCCCTTATCTTATATACTTAGTGGGTCCAACTCCCTGACCGAGCAAAAAGGTTCTGGAAAAATTACCCGATCAGGTTTTTACCTCTGAAACTTGGGGATACAGTTGGGTTTTCCTGGCATCTGATAGAATTTCAGAGAGTATCCCCATTTTTCTCCAAAGCGACCAGACTCAGTTTACAATTGCAATAATTTTGCCTGGTAGAACAAGAGTTGCTGGTCTACTGCTGCCTTGTTTGGTTCCTAAAGAAAGAGGTCAAGATCCGTTAGAGCCCAAAACCAGCCCCTTTAATGGACCTAATCTTTGAAAAACTACAACCCAGTTAAATGAAGCAACCTACTGAAGGAACTTCCATCTAGGACCCCCTGATACTGTCCTTCCTTTCTCAAAGGGCAATGTTCTGATGTCTGTGCAATAACAGCCTAATTGTACAATCAAGTTTAATACCAATCTTTATTAAAATGCTAAAAACGTCATTTAAATACTTTCAGATGTGCTAACATGAGGGTCTCCCCTGATTTTGTCTCTCTTTTCTTCATTTGGGATCCAAGATATCACGCTCAGTCTCAAGCTGTTGTCAATGAAAAGTGAGACTGCTGCAAGGTTTACAGTTCAGGTACTGAGATGATTGATCACTGTGACTGCCTCTGAGGTACAACCAAAAGATAACTTCCAGGAGTCACAGCGACTTCTTCGGTCAGAGGTCCCTTTAGCTGCACCTCGTATCGCCTGAATCTTCTTTTCATGTCCTTTTCCATTCAGAAACAAGATTTCCACAACCAGCCAATCGTCATTCTGTCTCGCAAGAACACATCTGATCTCTGAACGCCCGCGAATTTCAAGGCCCTGGAACTGTGGCTGGGAAGGGACCAGACTGGAGCCCCGCGGCACCGGATGGAAAACACCATCCTCCCGGAGGAGAGCCACATGAGTGTCCGTCAAGAGGAATTGAAAGATGGTGTCCTGATGCACGCGGATAGAGTTCATGACCTTGACGCTGGTGTAGAGCAGAGGACAAATGTTTGCCAAAGACGGTTTGCCAGGACCGTCCATGTTCCCGTGGATGATGTAGAGCAGATCTGCTAGGATCCTCTTGAATCTGGAGGTGACATGAAGACCACTGTCCAGGATAATATCAGGGACATTTGATGTCCAATCCAATGAGAGGGTCATGAGGTCCCCAGAGAGCAGTGGGTGATCCTTGGTCCTTGCAGAGAACCTTTCAGGAGAGAGGACCTTCAGTAAAGCCTTGCAGAACTTCTGGGTGAGCTCTTTGCTGTATGTAAAAATGGCCAAAACTGAGTCTTCAGTTCCTCCGATCAGACGGACGTGTTGCCCTGCCAAGCTAATCTGGACCTTCTTGATTTCCAGGAGATTAAAATGGTGAGTTACAGATACAGACTGATCTAAGTTTGTTCCACTTGAGAGCACAATGAGGTCATTTGGTGACAAAACCAAACAACCTGGCTTTGGACCTGGCTGCTTCTTGTTGGCAGTTTTGATCCAGAAGATACTCAAAACCTCTTTGACTTCCACATGTGGAGCAAGATATTCCAACTTCTCCAGAATCCTCTGGGGTGAAAGTGTCTGCAGCTGGGACAGGGGTGGAGGGAGCTGGACCAACCTTTGATGAAACATGTCAGGACCTGTGTCTTTAAGCCTAGACACTGAACCTTTGGGCCATCCTGTCACGCCTGGGATTGCAGACACGCTGCACCTCTGTGGATAACCTAGACCATGATCATTTGACGAATCCAGCAACGTGGGCTTGTTTTCTGTAGGAGTAGAAGGTTCTGGTTCCTGTTTGGGCTGGATCTGTTGGATCAGTGGAAGCTCTTTGGACATCATTGTCACATACTGAGAGAGAACGTCCTTCATACTTCCAACTCCTACATTTCGAATGATGTCCCGTGTGCCTTGGATCATATCTCGCGTGCTTTGTACCATCTCCCGCGTACCTTGCAACCTCCTGCCAGCATCTTTGTACGCTTCAGTTAGCATTCCAGTGAAATAACCCAAAGTGTAACCACTGGTGGTCACTTCTTTCTCTACTGATGTTGCAGACTCTTCCTTTCGCTGAACGCCTTCCTTGGACTCGATACAACAAGATGCATTCTGCGTTTTTGCTGACTGACCTTTGGTGAGACCTTTGTCACGTGCTACCCCAGGGTCACATGTTTGGTGATGGAGAGTATCTCTTAACTCCTGTGCTCTTTCTTCAACTCTCTTCTCGTCGATTGAAACGCAGTAGCCAGAATCATATCTTGCTCTGTCAGTGGTTGATATGTTTCCAGAGGTTGCCAAAACCTTGGGTTGCCCAATGTTGGAATGATCACACTCCAAAAAAGCTTGGGATGGTTTTCCTTCCTGAAGTTTCCAAATCTGTTGCAACCATCTGGTAATGGCACCACCTTTATCAGGCATTTCATCGAATACAAAAACATCAGCGTTGGGTTCTGGTTTGTCTTCCCTGTGGAGCTTTAAAAGATTCTTCTGCGGATCATCAAACACACTATCCAGGATGAGGGGAGGAGAGTCTGCAGGCAGGACGCTAGACCACAACCCGGAGGCTCTCTGTGTGCACAAGGGGGGAGTCCGTGACTACATCGTCAAGAAGGACGTGAAGGTTCTCTGAATTATAGTCTCCATAGTCCACCCCAATGAGAATTACAGGCTGTCCTTCACCAGGTGCAGAGGTGAGTCATAAGTGATTCGAAATTAACAGTGTGAAGAGGTTTGGCATGCAAATTAGGATGTTCAGTGTACGACAAATGCAGCATGACTACTGAAACATGGTTAAAGACAGGACACAGGATACGGACAAGGTTGATGACCTAAAGAACCGTAGTTACAGAGTCTTATGAGTGTTTACAGATTATCATAAATATCCATCTAGTTTTATGTCACTCAAAAAAGGACTTCTCTAAGAGGAAAAGTTACAAAATCAATTCATGCACATGAAAAAAAACGAGCACTTCGTTGACCCAAAGCGTGTGTACAGACCAAACAGCAAGACATCAGTTTTGCCTACGAACAATACGAATTTCTCACCTCCTGATCGTCATTTATCACAACCCTTGAAACAAGCTACCAGTGTCACATTTCACCTGAGGAGCACCTGTTCCTCTGTTTCCTGGGAGTCTCAGTTTCACTGTTCAAGTGGCTGCTGTTTTTTTTGTTTTCTTCTTTCCTTTATTTTACCTTACTTTTTTTAAATTTAACTCCTTGGATCCCTCTCTAGATGTTTCTTTGAGCTGTGTTCTCTCTGGACATGCAGTTGGAGAGAGTTGTGGACTGTTTTTGCAAACTTAAACATCAACTGTTGCCGTTTTGATGCTTTGTCTACAGCTAGTTCCGTTGGTAGCTCTGAAACCGACTGACACGTTGGCCAAAAAAAAGAGAGCTGAAGCAAGATGATGGAGGCTAAATATGCTAAATATGATGGAGGAGTTAACTGGACTAACCAGGGGTCAGATGGAGTTTGGGGAATGTCGTGTGGTGCGCCCTGCAGAGAAGTGGCTGCATCAGCATATTCCCAAACCACACCGTCACCATCAATGGCCTCCAGACAGTCCGGAGATCAAATGACATCCCTGTTTTGAATTCCCTATTCCTGCCAGTAGGTGGCATGTTTGCCCAAGGTCAGGCTTGAGCTTGATGACAAAGAAAGTCCCTGAGAGGTCACCGTAGTTGCTTCGCCTTTGTCGAGATATAGCACCGTAACGTACCGATAGCACACCGTCCTCAATAATCTCTGCCCAGAGAACATCAATGCGACCTATATTCTGGGTTTTACGGTATCTCTGTTACGCATCAAAGTGGATTCACATTTGGTCTGAACACACTTTAATAATATCGTGGGTTTTCAGATTGTTAATGATTGATTATCAAACTGTATTAATCCAAAACACAAAAACAAAACGTCGTCTTACCTCATATTTAAGCCTCCTTGGATTCATGTTTTGCAGCTTGTCTTCATCCTAGAACGGCAGAACAATTACAGATCAACTACCAACCCTGTACTAATCAGAATTGGAACGTAAGCAGAACTTTCCCAAATTATAAAAGAAAGGCAGCATCCTTCAGTGGAGAGAAATCATATGATGACAGGGAAAAGAATCAAACCATATTGGGGTAAATGAAGGATCAGTTTCAGAGGAGCCTGATTAAAAGAGCGTCAAAGCAAACGGATCGAAGGAGGTGACTGAGTGGATCCAGAACCACGTTCAGGAGGATCATGCAGATTAGAGAGCAGGGAGAGTCTCATTGGGATGTAGAGAGCAGGCGGGTCCTGGTCTTACCTCATCTGTTAATCTAACAGAGCTACAGTCGCTAACTTCATCCTCGTCCTGCAGGGTTAAAGAGCTAAATATCAGTTCTACACACAAAGAGGAGCATCAGACTCTTCTTCTGATTCATTCTTCACTTTAACCGCTTCAAAGAGGAATCACAGAGCTGAATTATCAAACTTTAAGACAGCACTGTGGTTAAAAAAGAGCTAGCTCTGCATCAAGGACGGAATGACAAAAAAAGTAGTCTTGAATACATATTTGTTCATATATCTCCAGCAGGGGGCGACTCAATCACAGCAAACAAACTTCAGAATGCACTAAAGTCTGTGCCATCTATGCACATCTATTCTGTGGTCTCACTCTATTGCTTTAGTCTAGTTCTATTGTTTTGATCTCATTCTATCATTTTAATCTCATTCTACAGCTTTGATCTCATTCTGTCATTTTAATCCCATTCTACTGCTCTGATCTCATTTCATCCCGTTTATTTCATTCTATTGCTTTAATCTCATTGTATTGTTTTGATCTCATTCTATTGCTATAATCTCATTCTACTGCTTTAATCTCATTCTGTCGCTTCAATCTCATTCCGCTGCTTAGATCTCATTTTATCTTTATTCTATTGCTTTAATCCTGTCACTTTCTGTCACTTTTATCTCATTCTGTGGCTTCATTCTACTGCTTTCTTCTCATTCCATCACTTTTATCTCATTCTGTCACTTGAATGTCACAATCTCATTCTAATCTCATTCAACTGCACTGATCTCATTTTATCTCTTTTATCTAATTCTATCCCTTTATTCTCATTCTACCGCTGTAATGTCATTCTATAGGTTTTTTCATTCTAATCTCATCCTATCATTTAGATCTCATTCCATCATTTTGATCTCATTCTATCATTTTGATCTCATTCCATCATTTTGATCTCATCTTATCATTTCGATCTCATTCTATCATTTTGATCTCATTCTATCATTTCGATCTCATTCTATCATTTTGATCTCATTCCATCATTTTGATCTCATCTTATCATTTCGATCTCATTCTATCATTTTGATCTCATCCCATTATTCTGATCTCATTCTATCATATTGATCTCATTCCATCATTTTGATCTCATCTTATCATTTTGATCTCATCCTATTATTCTGATCTCATCCTTTTATTCTGATCTCATCTTATCATTTTGATCTCATCTTATCATTTTGATATCATCCTATCATTTTGATCTCATTCTATCATTTTGATCTCATCCTATCATTTTGATCTCATCCTGTCATTTTAATCTCATTCTATCATTTTGATCTCATTCCATCATCTTGATCTCATTCTATCATTTTGATCTCATCCTATCATTTTAATCTCATTCTATCATTTTGATCTCATCCTATTATTTTGATCTCATTCTATCATTTTGATCTCATCCCATAATTTTGATCTCATTCTATCATTTTGATCTCATCCTATCATTTTGATCTCATCCTATTATTCTGATCTCATTCCATCATCTTGATCTCATTCCATCATTTTGATCTCATTCTATCATTTTGATCTCATCCTATTATTCTGATCTCATTCCATCATTTTGATCTCATTCTATCATTTTGATCTCATTCCATCATTTTGATCTCATTCCATCATTTTGATCCTATCCTATCATTTTGATCCTATCCTATCATTTTGATCTCATCCTATCATTTTGATCCTATCCTATCATTTTGATCTCATCCTATCATTTTGATCTCATCCTATCATTTTGATCTCATTCTATCATTTTGATCTCATCCTATCATTTTGATCTCATCCTATCATTTTGATCTCATTCCATCATTTTGATCTCATCCTATCATTTTGATCTCATCCTATCATTTTGATCTCATCCTATTATTTTGATCTCATTCTATCGCTTTAGTCTCATCCTCGATATGTTAGTTCCCGACAGTACTTTAATGAAAGTTGATAAATTAAATAAAGTCAAATGCTGAGTAGAGGTTGTTTCTCACCCTGAGGGATTCACAGGACAGAGACAGATCCATGGTGCTGTTGCTGCCGTTCAGAAGATTCATTTTGCGTAGCCTCCGCTGGACCTCCTCTTCGATGTACGCGTTGATCCTGATGAAAAAACGCACAGGATGAGAAACAAACCTCATCAAAGGAGAATAAACCCCTGTTTGCTGAGGTGAGCGGCGTACCTGTCGTCTGACAGCGGCAGCAGCGTGTTCAGGCTCTGGATGTGGCTGACCGGGGAGCTGTTGTGACTGGACTTCTCCTCGTTACTGATGGACTGACTCCTGCTGTGGTCTTCTCCTTCACTGATCCTCTTCCTCAGTTTCTGGATCTCTCGCTCCACCCTGCAGAGACCTCGTTAATGAACCCACCTGATCCAGATTACCCTACAGATCATATTGTGTGTGTGTGTGTGTGTGTGTGTGTGTGTGTGTGTGTGTGTCTGACCTCTGCTGGTCCAGCTCGGCGCCTCCCCTCAGGCTCCTGCTGCCCGAGCTCTTGTGCCTCTGCTCCTCAGAGTCGGGCTCCAGGGAGACGCTGCGCCTCAGAGCGGAGTGCCTCCTCTCCAGCCGAGCCACGGCCTGCTCCATGGCCTCCCTCTGCTGCTTCTCCTTGGACTCCAGGATCTCCTTCTCCTTCCTCCTCACCTTCTCCTCCTGCCGGGCCACGTTGGCCGTGAACTCGTAGGTCTCCTGGAGCTGCTGGAGCTGCTGAGCGCTGCTCCAGTGGAGGTTCAGTTTCTCCTCCTTGTCCTCCAGCTCCTTCTCCACCTGGTACAGCGTGTTGTCCAGCCCCGGCGGACTGTCGCAGTTCCCGTTCCGGCCTCCTTCGCTACGCTCCAGCACCTCCATGGCTCTCTGCTTCTCCTCGGCGAGAGCGGGGAGGAGGCTGTCTGACACGCTGGCCAGCTGCCGCTCCTTGAACTGCAGCCGGTGCTCCGCCTGTTTGACCAGCTGCTCCTCCTGGCACACGGCGCTGGCGTCCTGTGCTCCTTTCTCCTGCGCCTCCTTCAGGTGCAGCTGCCGCTCTCTGAGGCTGTGAGCGAGGAGCAGCAGGTTGTTCCTCTCAGCTGCCACCTCCTTCTCCAGGCGCTCCCTCTGCTGCTGCAGCCCCTCCTCCAGCTGGTCCAGCTCCCTCACCTGCGCCTCCTTGAAGTCTGTGTACCGAGCCTTGGCGGCTCTCGCCTCCTCGCTGGCGTCCTCCACACCCGGCCGCTCCCCTGCTTCTTTAGCACGGAGGAGCGCTTCTCTGATGTCAGCCAGCGCTTGCCGCTCCTCCTCCAGGCGCCGTGTGTCCTCGCGGGTCAGCAGGGTGGAGGCGGCCTCGTGTTTCTCCCTCAGCTGCTCCTCCAGCCTGCCCACCAGGCTCAGCTGCTCCCTCTCCTGCTCCTCCAGGCGGCGCCGCTCCGTTTCCAGACGGACCTTTTGCTCCTCGCGCTCCCTCTTCAGCTTCTCCAGCTCTCTGTAGATCTCCGTCTGCTCTGCGGCCTCCTGCTGCCTCCTCTGCTCCTCGTCCTCCTCGGACTCTGACTCCTGCAGCGGGTTCCTCCTCTGGAAGTCTGTACCCTGGACCTCCAGACGCCTCTCCTCTTCAAAGCGCTCCTTCTCTGCCAGGAAGTCTCGCAGGCGGCTCTCGATGTCCTGGCTGCGGTGGCGGAGGTTCTCCTCCTGACGCAGGATCTGCTGCCGCACCTCCTCGGACTCCTTCCTCTGACTCTCCACCTCCTGCTGCAGGCGCTCCAGCTCCGCCTTCTCGCTCTGGTGCTTGGCCTCCATCTCTTTGATCAGCCTCCTGCGGACACGACGACGACGACACGTTCATCGTACATGCGTGACGTCTTTTAACCGTCAGAACTTACAGACCGTTACCTCTTCAGCTCCAGTTTCTCCAGCTCCTCCCTCTGCTGCCGCTCAAACTCCAACCTGTCGACACACACACACACACCATCAGCTCTGTGTCACGTCACAAAAACACACACACACACACACACTCGCACACACAGACTTAAACAGCACGGTGAGTGAAATGCCAGGCGGTGTGAGAAAGAAACGTTTGTGAAGCGGTGAGATGACGTGCAAAATAAAAACAAAGATGGATGAGGGATCAGGCTGACGGACTGGACGAGTCACACCACGTCTTCACGTTAGAAAACGGGACACTTAGACACCGAGGACAGCTGAGTCTACCTGAGGAAGACGGGGCCCTTCTCAGTGAAGAGACTGTTGACAGGACACAGGGTTCAGAGAGTTAATTCAGCTGGTTTTAAAAAGTCTGCACACATGACAGGAAACAAAGAGAGACGATGGCGGCTGCTGCTTTCATCTGTTTCTTTAAACTCCGAATTCAAACTGAGGCGGCATCGAAAGGTCTGTGGTCAGAAATCTGGATCCATTTTTATGACCCAGGTCTTAATTAATAAACATCTCCACGACGTCAACTGTCAGTTTCTGAAACAGAGCTCTGAACCATATTAGAAATGGGCCTTTGAGTCTCCACACAATGAGCTGTGCCTCTGATTGGACGAAGTGGCGATATTAATATCTTCTAAACTGCAGAGTTAGAAAAAAAATTCACCCCCTGTAAAGTGTTGTCCGTTAGCGAAATTAGCGAACACTCGACACACTCGACAGGTAACAGCAGATTTTAGTGCTTCAGCATCGTCTCATATTTTCAGACCGGAAGTTGCTGTTTGAGCAAACAACTCTTGTTGGGCCAGAGCGAAGCACCAACTACAGCGTCCGGGGGCGGGGTTACCGTGACCAACGATCGGCGCTGAAAAACAGAAATTTAAAAGAAAAGCTGCCGAGTGAACCATCTGTTGTTTTGTTGGAGTTTCTCATTCCAAACTTCCAGGTTTGATGTTAGTGTTGTGAAACACTCAACACAGGTTACTGTTTGTAACCACGGCAACAGAACGACAACTCTACTCTGTGTAACACTCGTACGAACACGTCCCACATCTCCAAGCAGAAAGAGTGATTCTAAGATTTTACTGACAACTTTTAAAACTCTTCGAAGCGTTTCAGAACTTTTAACTCTATATGAGCCCACATGTCCTCTGTGGTCCTCGGACAGGGGTCTCTAAATGTGCCGGTGACTCGGCTGGAAACTAAGAGAGACTTTTGCAGTCCGCGCTCCGAGGCTCAGGAGAGCTATCAGAGAGCCTCCCCTGATTTTCCTTTATGTTTTTATTTTCAATTATTTTAAATTTTGTTTCCCTTTATTGTCTTATTCTTGTACATTTATTCTTATCTTTTCATCTGATCTTGCTTTGCTGCCTGATTTTACTGAAGCATTAATTTGCTTTGTTTGTTTTAGCTGCCTGTGTAGCACTTTGTAGCTTTGTTTTAAAGTGTTTCATAAATAAAGCTCTCATAAACCTCGTAAACTGAGGGCGCTGAGAATGCTGAGGAAACTGAGGGCGCTGAGAACGCTGAGGAAACTGAGGGCGCTGAGAACGCTGAGGACGCTTGAATGCTGAGTGAACTGAGGGCGCTGAGGACGCTTGAACGCTGAGGACGCTTGAAAGCTGAGGGAACTAAGGGCGCTAAGGACGCTAAGGACGCTAAGGACGCTAAGGACGCTGAGAACGCTGAGAACGCTGAGTGAACTGAGGGCGCTGAGGACGCTGAGAGCGCTGAGAACGCTGAGGGAACTGAGGGTGCCAAGGACGCTGAGAACGCTGAGAACGCTGAGGACGCTTGAACGCTGAAGGAACTGAGGGTGCTTAGGACGCTGAGGATGCTGAGGGCGCTGAGGATGCTGAGGATGCTGAGAACGCTGAGACTGCTGAGACTGCTGAGGAAACTGAGGGCGCTAAGGACGCTGAGAATGCTGAGAACGCTGAGGACGCTTGAACGCTGAGGTAACTGAGTGCGCTAAGGACGCTGAGGACGCTTAGGAAGCTGAGGACGCTGAGAACGCTGAGACTGCTGAGGAAACTGAGGGCGCTAAGGACGCTGAGAATGCTGAGGACGCTTGAACGCTGAGGGAACTGAGTGCACTAAGGGCGCTGAGGACGCTGAGAACGCTGAGAAAGCTGAGGACGCTTGAACGCCGAGGGAACTGAGTGCACCAAGGACGCTGAGGACGCTTAGGAAGCTGAGGGCGCTGAGGACGCTGAGAACGCTGAGGACGCTTGAACGCTGAGGGAACTGAGTGCACTAAGGGCGCTGAGGACGCTGAGAACGCTGAGAAAGCTGAGGACGCTTGAACGCCGAGGGAACTGAGTGCACCAAGGACGCTGAGGACGCTTAGGAAGCTGAGGGCGCTGAGGACGCTGAGAACGCTGAGGACGCTGAGGGAACTGAGGATGCTGAGAACGCTAAGGACGCTGAGGGAACTGAGGGCGCTGAGAACATTTTCATGTTTTAAAGTTTTTTCTTCTTGTCTGTCAGTAAAATGTGGTGGACTTCTCATTTATGACCTCGTCCTCTGAGTGTTTTGATGCAGAGGGGAGATGTGCTGCAGGGTCTGAGCTGAGGTCGTCTCATGCAGCTGAAGCCGTGTGTGTGTGTGTGTGTGTGTGTGTGTGTGTGTGTTAGTGTGTGTGTGTGCATGAACTCACCCCGGGTTGTAGAGCATCACGGTGGACAGGTTCTCACAGGACTTGGACAGATCGGTCATGGAGAGGCTGAACGTGGGGAGCAGACCACTCTGAGGGGAAAAGAGTCACAGCGTCAGATTCTCCTCTGAGGACTCTTCGTCCTGAACTGAAAGCAGCCTCACCTTCCTCTTCTCCCTCAGCTTCGCCGCCTCTTTGGGATGGTTGAAGCGAAACATGTTGGTCCTGCCGAGCAGGATGACGGCACCTGGACGACAAACAGGAAATTAGCCGGACGGATTGTCTTTCACCTGGAGGAATCAGACTGAGCCTGGACCTGGGTCTGACCTTGGTTCAGCTGCGACGGCTCCGTCACCTGGACCCCGTTAACTGAACACTGAGCTCCGCCCAGCGGGACCAGAGTCACGGTGCCGTTATGGTTCTCAAACATGCAGTGTTCACTCTCCAGGTCCAGACCGTGCAGGACTAACAGAGACCGTGCAACACAGGAGACACATGAACAAAAACCGAACCTGGAAGAATCACAACCAAACTTCAGCGACGGTGACTTCAGACAAACTCACTGATGTCCTGCTCCGTGGACGCGTCCTCTCTGCCCACGTACGTCCGTCCCTCCTGAAGAAGAAGACAAACTGACGTTAGCATCGCTCCGCTCGGCTGCTCTCGTCACTCTGGAAATCATTGCTCATGGTAAACTCATTGATCTGCTGTCGCTGAGCGCTGTCCAGCAGGTGGCGTCTGACCTTTAGATGGTACAGGATGATGCCGGTGCTCAGGAGGTCGTCGTCGATGCCGATGAGGTGAGGAAGCTCCGAGTCCAACACCACGCCGATCCCCTCTTTCCTCAGAGCCAGAGTCTCCTCCTGCAGACCAATGAAGACACAACAGAACCAGATCAGAGAGATAACCCTGTACCATAGGCTCCGCCCCCTGCTGGTCGTTACACAGAACGCAGGCACTGGCTTCAGTTAGGTAGACATGACTGATGAGGACTCATCAACTCTTACCTTGAGAATATTCTGCGTCTCGTTCCATTTGTTCGTCCACTCTTTAGTCAGCTCCAGAACCTGCAAACACACACACACACACACACACACACACACACAGAGGAATAAATCAACAGTTTAACATCTGAAGCATCGATTGTTAGTCAGGAGACCATCAACCCAAATCAACAGGCAGCATCAGACTCACTCTGGCTTCATTCTGGTGCAGTTTCTCCTCCATACTGAGAGCAGTGGGCGAGTCCAGCAGAGCGATCTGACACCAACACAAGCACAAAGTCAAAAACACAGAAACCGGACCAGAACAGAGTAAACCAGCTTAAAGGAAGGGCTGTCCAGAGACTGAGAACAAAACACACTCAACATTAAACATCAGGATGACGACAACGCAACATGTCTTCATCTCCGACGATCACCCCAGAAACCCAACTTTGATCTTAGAATTCCAAATGAGCTTTAATTCTACGATGAATCCTGGACTTCAAAGAGAAACTTGACTTTGATGCACAATTAACACTTTGAAACTAAAATTCTGCTATAAATCTCAGAATTCCGACTTTGATCTAATAATTCCGACTTTGATCTAATAATTCCGACTTTGATCTAATAATTCCGATTTAGATCTAATAATTCCGACTTCGATCTAATAAATACCGACTTTGATCTAATAATTCTGACTTTGATCTAATAATTCCGACTTTGATCTAATAATTCTGACTTTGATTTTATAATTCCGACTTTGATGTAAGAATTCCGACTTTGATCTAATAATTCCGACTTAGATCTAATAATTCTGACTTTGATCTAACAATTCCGACTTTGATCTAATAATTCCGAATTTGATTTTATAATTCCGACTGTGATCTTATAAATCCGACTTTGATGTAAGAATTCCCACTTTGATGTAACAATTCCGACTTAGATCTAATAATTCCGACTTTAATGTAAGAATTCAGACTTTGATCTAATAATTCCGACTTTGATCTAACAATTCCGGCTTTGATCTAACAATTCCGACTATGATGTAAGAATTCCGACTTTGATGTAAGAATTCCGATTTTGATGTAAGAATTCCGACTTTGATCTAATATTTCCGACTTTGATCTTATAATTCCGACTTTGATCTAATAATTCCGATTTTGATCTAATAATTCCGACTTTGATCTAATAAATTCCGACTTTGATCTAATAATTCTGACTTTGATCTAATAATTCCGACTTTGATCTAATAATTCCGACTTTGATCTAATAATTCTGACTTTGATCTTATAATTCCGACTTTGATGTAAGAATTCCGACTTTGATCTAATAATTCCGACTTAGATCTAATAATTCCGACTTTGATCTAACAATTCCGACTTTGATCTAATAATTCCGAATTTGGTTTTATAATTCGGACTTTGATCTTATAATTCCGACTGTGATCTTATAAATCCGACTTTGATGTAAGAATTCCCACTTTGATGTAACAATTCCGACTTAGATCTAATAATTCCAACTTTAATGTAAGAATTCAGACTTTGATCTAATAATTCCGACTTTGATCTAATAATTCAGACTTGGTTCCCAAATTTTAACTCTCTCTGTCTCTGTCTCTCTCTCTGTCTCTCTGTGTGTCTCTCTCTGTCTCTCTCTCTGTCTCTCTCTCTGACTCTCTCTCTGACTCTCTCTCTCCGTCTCCCTCTCTCCCTCCGTCTCCCTCTCCCTCTCTCTCTGTCTCTCCCTCCCTCTCCCTCTCTCTCTCCCTCCCTCCCTCCCTCTCTCTCTCTCTGCCCCCCCCCCCCCCCTCCCCCCTCTCTCTCTCTCTGGTCTCTGTGTACCTGGTTGCCCTGAACCAGCAGAGCTTTGAGCCGAGCGATCTCCGCCCTCAGCTCTCTGATCAGCCTGACGTTGCCGTCCTCATTGATGGTCGGTTTGTTGATGATGTTTTTGGCTCTGTTGGCGTATCGCAGCGTGCTGAGCGTCTCGCCGTAGTTCACGTCAGCGGGGGAAACAGCTGTGAGGAGAGACGATTATTAACAGAGAATAAAATAAACGCTTCAGATGTTCCATCCTGGCGTTTTTAAAGCGTCTGAGCGTCTCACTGGCGATCATGATGGTCTTTGAGTTTCCACCCAGGCTGTCTTTGAGCAGCCAGGTCAGCACGGAGTCTCTGTACGGGACAAACACCGACTTCTTCTTCAGGTTGGTGTTCCCTCCGTCCTGCGTCATGTCAGCTGGAAACACACGGACAGTTATCCAACCACGTCAACCTCAACAGAACCAGAAAGCAGCTCACATGATCCTGTTTCTGACCCAGAGAGGAGATGACGTTTCCCAGAGTAACCAGAGACTTGTTGATGTTTCCTCCTTCTTTCAGTCGAACGCCCGTCGCTCCGGTGGCGTCGGCTCGCTCGCTGCCCGCGAGGTCGACCAGGTGGATTTTACTGACGGTCTCACTCGGCATCTCTGCGTCAAACTTCGCCTGAGAGAAGAAGAGAGGATGTTTTTAAACGTCTGAAGAAGACTTTCCAGACTTCAGTCCCGACCCCGGGTCATTCACTCCTGTCCGACCTGCGTGAAGTTGATGGTGAAGATGGCGTGCGAGCGGCTGCTGACGTCGTTCATGCCCGTGCTGGCGGTGGTGCGGTTGATGTTTCCAGCCTCCATCAGCTCCTCCACGTCGCTGTAGTTCTGCACCAGGTGTTTGGACAGGTCTGAGTTCAGGAGAGAGGAGGGGGGGACAGGAAGTCAACAGAAACACTCAGTGGCTTCCTTCGTTTTAAAAATGGCGGACACAACACTGCAGGCTTAACGGAAAAAAAAAAAGAGACACTTTTTCCTGGAATCCTGAGATTAAAGTCTGAGTCTTAAGTTTCATCTCAGAATTCTGAAATTCAAAGATCAAAACTCTGAGATTAAAAAAAAAAATCTGACATTTTTTTTAACAAATAAAAAAATTCTGAGATAAAAGTCAAAATCATGAAATTCATGTCAGAATTCTACATTTTATTCCCTCATAATCCAAAGATTAAAGTTAGAATCTTTGGATCATCTCTACTTTTTTTTCTTTTTTGTCAAACTGTGATTCCAAGATTGAAGGTCAGATTTTAAAGACTCTGTGGTTGGGATCTCAGATTCCCAGAATTTGGTGCCCCCCTGTGGACACGCAGTGAATCTCAGCTCAGTGCTGATTCTTTTCTGTCCTCTCTGCAAGTTTTAAATAATAAAAATTAATTTAATTTATAAAGCACTTTTCAAAAAACAATGTTACAAAGTACTTTACAAAATAAAAACAAACTAGAAGAGACGTAAAAGAGAAATGTGAGGTGGAGCGGAAGAACACAAGAACATATAAAAGGCTAAAAACCACCAACAGATAAAGGAGAAGAAAACGTCAGAAGAAATAAAAACAAATAAAATATCAAAGCAAAAAATAAAAGATTAAAACAACACAAGATAAAAACGTGTTTTTAAAAGAGGACAAAGAGTCTGCTGATCTGATCTCCTCAGCAGGGCACATACGGACTGAGGAGATCAGAAACGTACTTTGAGGGCAAGACCACAGCGTGCTTTAAAACTCAACTATAAAATATTTAGATCGAGCCTAAAATCTATTTTAATCCCAGAATACAAGAATCCTGAGCAAAGACGGCAGATTTTCAATTAATCTCAAAATTTTCACTTTCTGGGAGAAATCTGGAGACAAATATGGATTCTTAAAATCTGACCTTTAATTATTTCGTTCTGGGGTTTTGAAGAAAAAAGGGGCACGGTTCTCAGACTCTGACTTTAATTTTAGACTTCTGTGGGGAGAAAACAGAACTCTAGAATTCAAGGTTCTAAGACAGAACTCTATGATTGATTCAGAAAAAATACAATTTAGCTAAAAGTTAAAATCCACAGATGAATGTAGGAGGTCGGCCTTTTCCCAGAGCTCAAAGTCTTGACTTATTTCTCTGAATCTTTAAAGTCAGATTTTAAGAAATCCACCGTTGTTCTCTGGGAATTCCAGAATTCTTAGATCAGAGTCGGTGGTCTGAGATTAAAGTCCAGACTTTCTTAGATTACAGTCTTAGTCTTAGAAATACGTCTGTTTTACCTCTAAATGCCGGGGGCCCCACATGGGGGCCTCAAACTCAACCGAGGATGTTAAACTCTGCTCTCTCACCTTCCACATACGGCCCGTCCTTTGGGTGCTCTCGGACTCTCAGGTTGTAGGTCTGAGTGGATTTCCTCCTCAGCAGGTCCCTCACCCTCTCGTTGTAGATCTCCAGGTAACTGAAACACAGTCCCAGCTCAGTGCTCTGGATCTCATCTTTATTCTTCCACTAAAACCGACCGTTTTTATGAATCTACCGCTGAAAGAAAGACGTGTTTCAGTCTGTGGAGAGATCGTACATCTCCCCCCTGAACACGTCTGTCTTCCTGCTTTAGATTAAAGCTGCAGTGTGTCGTTAGCGTGGTTCTGCTCTCACCTGACTTCAGTTCTGAAGGAAGCCTCGTCCCAGCGAGTCGACTCAGCGATCCGGCTGAACAGACCTTCACAGAACCTCGGGATCAAACCAGCGTCTCCCTGCACACGCACGAAGAAAAACAGGAAGTTTAACGTCAGTAAGACGCTCAAATCACAGAGTCTGAACGAGAGGAGCCGTTTTTATGGAAGCTCATTTCTTCCAGTTAAAAAAATAAAGTTAGTAAAACTTCAACCTAAAATACAAACGAAACCAAAGAGTAGAGTCAGAACGACGAGACGATTAATGCCGAAAAATTCAGGATGAGACGGTTAAAGATCGGTTAGAGATCGGTTAGAGATCCGCTAGAGATCGGTTAGAGAACGGTAGGAGATCGGCTAGAGATCGGCTAGAGATCGGTTAGAGATCGGCTAGCGATCGGTTAGAGATCGGTTAAAGATCGGCCAGAGATCGGTTAGCGATCGGTTAGCGATCGGTTAGAGATCGGCTACAGATCGGTTAGAGATCGGTTAGAAATTGGCCAGAGATCGGCTAGAGATCGGCCAGAGAACGGCCAGAGATCGGCTGGGGATCGGCCAGAGGTCGGTTAGAGATCGTTTAGAGATCAATTAGAGATCGGTTAGAGATCGGCTAGAGATCGGCTAGAGATCGGCTAGAGATCGGCTAGAGATCGGTTAGCGATCCGTTAGAGATCGGCTAGAGATCGGTTAGCGATCGGTTAGAGATCAATTAGAGATCGGTAAGAGATCGGTTAGAGATCGGCTACAGATCGGCTAGAGATCGGTTAGAGATCGGCTAGAGAACGGCCAGAGATCGGTTAGCGATCGGTTAGAGATCGAATACAGATCGCCTAGAAATCGGCTAGAGATCGGCCAGAGATCGGTTAGCGATCGGTTAGAGATCGGCTAGAGATCGGTTAGCGATCGGTTAGAGATCGGCTAGAGATCGGTTAGCGATCGGTTAGAGATCGGCCAGAGATCGGTTAGCGATCGGTTAGAGATTGGCTACAGATCGGCTAGAGATCGGCCAGAGATCGGTTAGAGATCGGCTAGAGATCGGTTAGTGATCGGTTAGCGATCGGTTAGAGATCGGCTAGAGATCAGCTAGAGATCGGCTAGAGATCGGTTAGAGAACGGTTACAGATCGGCTAGAGATCGGTTACAGATCGGCTAGAGATCGGTTAGAGATCGGTTAGAGATCAGCTAGAGATCGGCTAGAGATCGGTTAGAGAACGGTTAAAGATCGGCTAGAGATCGGTTAGAGATCAGTTAGAGATCAGTTAGAGATCGGTTAGAGATCGGTCAGAGATCGGCTAGCGATCGGCCAGAGATCGGCTAGAGATCGGTTAGAGATCGGCTAGAGATCACTTAGAGATCGGCTAGAGATCGGTTAGAGATCGGCTAGAGATCGGCTAGAGATCGGTTAGAGATGAAAACTCAACTTCTGCTTCAGTGATTAAAAGTCTCAGGTTTAAAAATAGAATGAATTCTTTGTTTTATGAGAAAAATCTACTTGACTTCAAAAATGAAACTTTTTTATTCATCTCAAATGTTTTACATATTTCAAATCATGACTTTTGACATAAATTTCAACAAAACTCAAGCTCTGATTATAATCCCAGTTTTTTTTTACTTCATCTCAAATTTTGGACATTTTATCTCATCATCGTGACTTTTTATCATAATTATCCTTTTCGTGTAATCTCAGTCGAGAAATTTTACTAGAAACTAAATTTTAGGTATCTAAATTAAAAATCGTAATCTGCTCATTTCAACATTAACTTTTTATCTCATAATTGTACATTTTTACCAAATAATGTTGACGTAGCTCAAATTTTTGACTTTGTTACTAAATATATTATTTTTATGGTACCTAATGAAAGTCAAAGTTCTAATATTTAACCTGAGGTAAGACTTTTTTTATTTAAAAGATTTGAATTTTAGACTCATAATTGTGAATTTTTTACTCCCTAAGTTCAACGCAGGTTAAAGTTTTAATTATAATCTCAAATTTTAACTTCATACTCATAAGTTATGAACCTCTGTCTCATTTTTTGACTTTCTGAGTTGTAATTTTGACTCAGACTTTGAATTTTGAACCATTATCTCTTATTTGTGAATGTTTATCTCTTTATCTTGTCTACTGAAGCAGTTATCCCAAATATTAACGTGTTTTCTCGTAACTTAAAAATTGAGATAAAAGGTCACAGCGACCGCTTGGAAAGTTTGACTCTTATTCTCTCTCTGACTTTAAACTTTGAATTTTTCATTTATCTCTGTTTGGCCTCACATTTTCACCGACAGACCTTTCTTTTTCTAATTTTTTAATTTTTAAGTTCCATTTTTTGGGCAGTTTTTGCCTCTTTTGATAAGACAGCTGAAGGCAGACAAAACAAAAACTTAAAGACCCCAAAACGTGTGAAAATAGGCGCCCGGTTCAGGAACAGCCGGGATCCTGTTCACTGAGGAATGAAGACGAGCGGATTATCTGACAGTGAACCAATCAGTGGTCGCAGTCGTCAAGACTCGGGCTGACAAAGGTCAATCAAACACGACTGGAACCTTCACTGATGACTATTGATTATTCAAGTCTGGGATGAGCGTGCGTTTGGTCTCACCGGGTTTCCCATCATGGTGTAGGACTTCCCCGAGCCGGTCTGTCCGTAGGCGAAGACGCAGGCGTTGTATCCTTCAAACGCCGCCTTCAGCACGTCTGAGCCCAAATCTTTAAAAACCTGTGAAACAAAATCAGAAAATAAAAAACCTTTGATGGCTGATTGATGTTGTTTTATTTCCGCTGAGGTCTCTTTAAGGCTTCTGTTGACATGTTGACTGATGCAGGAGGTTGTGAAACGCTGCACCTCAGATTTAAGGCTCACATGACTCAGTGTTGACATTACAGAGCTGAGAAGTGACCCGAGAGCTCGTGATGAGCCTGAGAGTAAACAGAGAGAGAGAGAGAGAGGGGGGTCCAAAACAGGAGTCTGATAAAAGCTCCACACCTCAAACACAAGCCTCAGGTTAGAGACGGAGGAAGATTCACGTCTGGATGAAGATCATCTCAGAAACGATCTGCTCTCGTCTGCCCCCGGAGAACAACGTCTCCACCAGTGAGCAAACAAAGACGTCACAGGGGAAGACTTCCTGTCTGTGTGCTGCACCGCCTACAGACCAGAGACCAGTTCAGATCCAAAGAGGAGCAGAAATCAGACCTGACTCTGGAGTGGAAATCACCACATGGGTTTAAAATCGAGAGAACATTTGACTCTAAACTCCAGAATCTGGTCTTCTGGTCTTCTGATGCAACATTTGACGTGGCGTCTTAACTCTCGTGGAACTGAAGCGGTTAATAAAAATGACCTGCTTCTACAGCAGCATGGCACAAAACTCTCTAATCTGTAAAAACCAACTAAAGTCCAAACGCTGGTGACACCATTACTGTTAAAACCTCAATGACAAAACCTCAGAGACCAAGAAACGGCCTTTAGGACACAGATCTCATGTTTGTTTCAGATCCTGGTTTCTAAAGTCCTCCTGCTGCCCACAAACTTTTTCAGCCAGTGCCAGTCTAAACCTGCAGCGCTCCAAGCCCAGTGAGCTGCAGGGTCATGTGACGGATGGAGAGTAATCCTAACAGTGTGCCATAAAGGCTCAACTGGATCATTTTATACTTGAAACACCGGTCTGAAACAAAAACGGGTATTGTGGATCTCGCCAAGGTCTTAATGTTCAACGAATGGAAGAATGAAGCTGGTAGGGTTTTGAATTTCCCAGGAAAAGGACTCGAAAACAGAGAAACAAAGAAACGTATGAACCAGTGCCCCTCTGACTGTCTGCCGCTCACCTTCTCCTGGGAGACGAACGTGGAGCTCTTACAGTCGGTGGAGTCGTACGAGAAGTCGTACGTAAACGTCTTTGTCCGGTCCCTCATTGAATCTCCCGCGATGCCTTCAGGGAGCTTTAGGGAAGAACAAAAACGAAACAGACTCAGAATGATCTGTGATAATAGAAGCTGAAACTCTGTGTGAAGTGATTCTACCTTCAGGTTGGTGATGGTGGTTTTGTTTCCTTCCATGTGGATGATGCATTTTGCAGTCAGGTCCTTCTCCCTGTGAAAGATCCACAAGTTTATAAACAGAGCTCTTAAAGAGGGGGTATTGTCCTTCTTTTTTAGTCGTCATTCTGTCCCTCTTGTGCCCCCGAAGTATCTTTACAGGGTTTACAGCTCAAAAAAATCCCTATTATCCTCACACAGGTGTTAAAGAAAACCTTTATTTCAGCCTCCGTCTGAAAAACTTTATTTTAGCTCCACCCCCTTTCCTCTGATTTGCCAGCCCTCTGGAGACCTGTCTGGGGGTGGAGCTACAGGCAGACCCTGGTGTTTGAGGCCCTGCTCCTCCAATGTGTCATTAACCAGTTAGGAGACCCTCATGTGATGACCTCATCATTTCAGGAAGTCTTGTGGAAATCTCGTGGAAATCTCGTGGAAATCTCATGGAAAGCTCATGGATAGCTCATGGATAGCTCATGGATAGCTCATGGAAGACTCATGTAAATCTCATGTAAATCTCATGGAAAGCTCATGGAAGACTCATGTAAATCTCATGTAAATCTCATGGAAAGCTCATGTAAAGCTCATGGAAATCTCATGGAAAGCTCATGGAAAGCTCATGGAAATCTCATGGAAATCTCATGGAAAGCTCATGGAAGACTCATTTAAATCTCATGTAAATCTCATGGAAAGCTCATGGATAGCTCATGGAAGACTCATGTAAATCTCATGTAAAGCTCGTGGAAATCTCATGGAAAGCTCATGGATAGCTCATAGATAGCTCATGGAAGACTCATGCAAATCTCATGGAAAGCTCATGGAAGACTCATGGAAATCTCATGAAAATCTCATGGAAAGCTCATGGAAAGCTCATGGAAATCTCATGTAAATCTCATGGAAAGCTCATGGAAGACTCATTTAAATCTCATGTAAATCTCATGTAAATCTCATGGATAGCTCATGGATAGCTCATGGATAGCTCATGGAAGACTCATGTAAATCTCATGGAAAGCTCATGTAAATCTCATGTAAAGCTCGTGGAAATCTCATGGAAAGCTCGTGGAAATCTCGTGGAAATCTCATGGAAAGCTCATGGATAGCTCATGGATAGCTCATGGATAGCTCATGGAAGACTCATGTAAATCTCATGTACAGCTCATGGAAAGCTCATGGAAGACTCATGTAAATCTCATGTAAATCTCATGAAAAGCTCATGTAAAGCTCATGGAAAGCTCATGGAAAGCTCATGAAAAGCTCATGGAAAGCTCATGGAAATGTCATGTAAAGCTCATTTAAATCTCATGAAAAGCTCATGGAAATCTCATGTAAATCTCATGGAAAGCTCATGGATAGCTCATGGATAGCTCATGTAAATCTCATGTAAAGCTCATGGAAAGCTCATGGAAAGCTCATGTAAATCTCATGGAAAGCTCATGTAAATCTCATGGAAATCTCGTGGAAATCTCGTGCTATTTTCCGAGCACTTTGATCAGTTTACAGTTAGATTCAGGGATTTCTACAACATATGAATAATTCTGCAAACGCTCAGTCTGAGGCTTTGTGACCTTAAAGCAGACATGACTCTGTAGTGGAAATCACTGCATGCCCTCTAATCACTTCAAATCATCTGTGGACACAGTTCATCACTGCATCCACAAAGTCAGGTTCAAACTGTAGCAGACAAAGAGACAGACCAGGTATAGACCTGGTCCAGGGATGCTGGCTGACATCAATAAACCTCATGTGACTGAACCCGACCTGCGCCAGCTGGCAGGTGTGTTTGTTCAGTCTCATCACCTGACTCCACCTCAGTTTATTCACCGGGTCGACTCCACCCTTAATGATCGAGTTGAAGCATGAAAGCAAACTCTGCGTGTCTGAGCGTGAAGATTCAGACTCTATCACTTCAGCCGTAACCGTGTTCAGTGGGACTTACAGGTGTGTGCTATCGAAGAGTGAAACAGTAACTCGACAGCAGGTTACATAACCCGTCATATACCGGAGGCTCAGCAGACACATATGAGAGCGCTGTGTCAGCTGACGGCTGGATTAATAAACTGATTCAGGAGGAATCGAGGAGAGAGGAGGGAAATCAGAGCCCTGAAACAGATCATAAAATAAACATGATGCGATGAGAAGGGATCAATAAAGTTTTCGAGGCAAGTTTTAAGCATGTGAAGGTGTTTGTTCACCAGATGAAAATCATCAGAGGCCAATCAGATTCAAAGAGTTGGGGGCAAGTCCACCCAAAGCCACCTCCTGGATCTGCCCCTGCTTTGGGTAATGGTTAGTGGTGCAGTAAGAGTCTTTGAAGTGAATTAAATGAACTGAACATGACGTGCGTTTTAAAAAACAGGTCGATAAAAAGTCATTTGATTATTAAAAACTAATCTTTGGTGGTTAAAATATCAAAATATGTCAGTTTTTAAAGATAACGCGATATGAAGTCATGAGATCTGTCTGTGAGCTTGGTGCACCTGCTCTACAGCTGCTGTTAAAAAAGAAATGAAACACACCTGAAACAACTGCAAACACTCTTTAATTTTAGCATTATTTAACGGATAAAACAGCCCTCACATGTCTGTAGCTTCAACACTCAGAGGTCTAAGTCACTCTATGTGATTTAAACGCCCACACAGACATCTCCAGGAGCCTCAGTTAGCTCCACATTCAGACCAAACATGAGCTCAAACATCACAGCGAGCTTCGAACAGCCGTGTCAGTGTGTGAAACTCACCGTCTGTTCATGGGTCGGACCCGGACAGCCACCCGAACCGATGCCATGGCACATCCCGCTGCGGACGGTCCGGAGAGTGAGTCAGTTAGCTTCAATCAGAGCTGCTTTATATCAGCTAAAGAGCTCCCAGGCTAACTCTGACCCAAAGAGGGGGAAAGAGGACAAAAGTCTCAAAGATAAGCTTCAGACCGCACACCAAAGATTCAAACCGGAGCAGATAGTGAAGAGGAGGAGGAGGAGGAGGAGGAGGAGGAGGAGGAGGGTCTCCACTGGGGACGGATGTTATCGTGGCGCGGTCTCAACGCGTCGCTGTCCCGGTGTGAACCGGCTCGAATCCATGGTCACTATGAGGAGCCTGTTAGCCTGTTAGCTGTTAGCTCGTAAGTCTGTTAGCCTGTTAGCCTGTTAGCTGTTAGCCTGTTAGCGTTCATGGGACACAAAAAGAGGTGAATCAGCTGATAACAACAGCACACTTGTACGGAAGCCAGAAAGGGAAAAAAAGACATTAAAATCAAACAGAGAAGACTGCTTGAAGATTAAGATTCATTACTTCTGGTTTTATTTTTAAAATCAATTATTATTACGACTTTTTTGTTTTGTTTTTCAATAACGTTTTTGTGTGTGTTTCTGGGTAAGGGGTTAACAGCAACGGAAGCCTGTCACTCTCACCACCACCACCCAAAATAAATAAGTAAATAAATAGTATTACATAATAATGATAATGAAAAGAATAAATGGGAAGCCCATTTCCAAGAGTAGAAAAAAAAGAGAAAAGTTTACTCATAATAATGACAAATAATGTCATAACTATGATAGACCTTATGATGATAATCACGACCTGGTAAAAAGAAAAACCTTACCTTTTAATTTATTGATTTATTTATTTTTATGGTGGAAACTGGTTTGAAGCCGGTTCGAAACCCATTTTCACAAATAGAATTAAAAGGAAAAGTGGGGAAAAAATGGTAAGTTAGTATTATGAGATGGTATCGCATAATAATGACTTTTGTTAAAAAAAAAAAAAAAAAAAAAAAAAAAAACTTTCCCCTCTTCACCTGGGAGAACAGGCTTCCTTACCTTCAAATACTTTTTACCAGTCGAAACGGGCTTCAGTACATTTTTTTTTTTTTTTTTTTTTTTTTACATTTTTCACTTTTCCATTCAAATTAATAATGGTCTTAACAGATCTAGAGGGCAAGGCACAATTCATTAAAATAATAAGGATTTTGAGACATTCTTGAGCAAATTTTTCACCTTTCTGTTCGAATTAATAATGGTCTTAACGGAGTTAAAAAAAAAAAAAAAAGTTGGCCAAAAAAAAGAAGAAAAACAGAGAAAGAGGGAGTACTACCATTCCACTTACATGTGTGTATACGATATTTACCCAAAATAATCACAAGGTTTAACACATCAGAAACTTTTTCGTCAAGGTTATTCATGAAATAAATAATATCGTAATAGGTAAAATGAGAAATATTAGCAAGGGATAAAAAGACCCAGTCATGAATATCAATCCAAAATCTGTTAGTATAAGGGCACTTGTAAAACAAATGATCAATAGTTTCAGCCTCAGACAAACAAAAACTGCAAGGGTCTACATCAAATTTAAACATTCTATTTAAGAAATCATTATAAGGGTGTATGGCTGACACAATTTTAAAATGTGTTTCCTTAACTTTGGGAGCAATAGGATAAGCCAAATTAAAGGAGTATGCACGTTTCCTTAAAGAACAATCAATGTAATCTTTAACAGAACATGAGTTAAAATCTCCCCAAAACTGTTGTTTAAAAGATTAACCAAGAATATGGTTATTTCATTTTTTGGGCTTCAGTACATTCTGTTTCTGACAGGTTTGTAAACAGATGTAGACTCGCTGTGTGTAGCCTGTAGTTCCCCTCCCGGCCTGTTGGTGGCGGCAGAGCGCGCAGCCTGTTAAATCAGCAACCTGTGCTACCGGCGCCTGTAGTTTGTGTTTCCTGTTGTTAGTGAGCGGAGTGAGAGGAAGAGGAGGTGAGTTTAATTCTCTTAATTTAAACTCACCTGTGGGTAGTTTCATTTAAAAACACCAGGACAGATCAGAGATACTTATCGACACTCTCTGTATCTGAGATCGGTTCGTTTAATCTCTCAAACGACTCTTTAAAGTGATCTGCAGAGCTAACGGCTGCTAACAGCTAACCTGATGAATGAAACGTGCAGTCAACGAAAACCAGAAAAACACGAGATCATTTAATCTCCTCAATTATAAATACACATCATCAACTGTTAATTTATCCTCAAAGGTCTGTAAAGCCAGCTAACTTCACTCGGTCAGTTTATTTGTTTGATTTAAACAACTCATTATACGGAGAGTGTTTTAATAAATCATTAGAGAAAAAAAAGTTCAACCTCACAAGATAAAACATCGTGAAAAATCGGTCTTCTTCGTGATTTAAACACAATTAATTGAAGTTGCGTTAATTGTATTAATGACGTAAAATAATGAATTTGGACTTCTTTTGCTTTATAATTGATGAATAACACTTATAGCTCATGAAAATCAGAAATTTAATTAATTTTTTAAAATAATTTCTGAGTCTTTATTTATGTTTTAGATTTAAATTTAGCATATTTATTAGTCATCTTATTTATTAGCATATCAATGATAGCTTTTTTTAATAACTTTACTTGTAT
>JARQGW010000027.1:32500-287854 GCA_030710495.1 Labroides dimidiatus
AGGCTGCAGATGATTGGTTCATTTCATCACGTCAATGTAAGGACGGCGTTTACACCACCGTTTAAAGACAGACCTGGTTTGAGACTGAATCTGTGTGACAGGAAGTCTTAAAGGAACCTTCCTGTGTTATTACAGACAAGATGAATATTTATTCTGATGTGAGACACTCAGCAGGTTTGGACATGTGATGTGTCTCTTTATTGAGTATTAATTCTGTCCCTCTGGTGCCCCCGTAGTATCTTCACATGATTCACAGCTCATCAGATTCTCTGTGGTGTTTTCATTAACACAAAGTTAATCCTCATTCTCAAACACTGTCTCTTTAAGACTCCATGCTCTGCGATCCCCCTTCATTCTGATTGGTCAGCCCTCTGGAAGCCTGTTGGGGGCGGAGCTATGAAGATCTGGTGTTATTTGTAGAGCAGAGTATTCTGATTGGCTTACAGACAAATTCAGGGATTTCTACAACATAAGAACATGTAGAGGTTTGAAAATCTGCACACGCTCAGTGTGAACATCAAACATTGTTACTTAAAGCGGAGTACAGGTTTTCTTAAATCAAGATAACTCTAAAATATGACAAAGTCCTTTTTTATCCATCCTGTTTGTCTTACATCGGGGGTGGCCAACCTGTGGCTCGTGAGCCGCATGCGGCTCTTTGCTTGTCAGTGTGTGGCTCATTGATTCATTGAGCCTGGAAAAGGAGGAGCGTTTTATTGTGACAAAAAAAAAGTAACAACAGAAAGAAAGTTCATTTACAGCGATAAACATGTTGACAGTTTTATTTTTTACACACTTTCTGTCTCTCCTACGATTTCATTCCTTCCTCTTGTAGCCTGAAAGTTGGGGAGAAGACAGAAGCTTTGTGTATGTTTTTACTCATGGGTACTCGGTTGTGTGAGATAAATAAATCTGACTTAAAAAAATTGGGAATGCGTTGATTTTCATGTTGTCATTTCACGTTGATTTGAGGGAGGGATTGTGTTTGTAAGCCCACGTGTCTGATGTGGCTCTTTGTAGTACCGTGGTCATTTTGTGGCTCTTGGTGGCTGATTGGTTGGCCACCCCTGTCTTACATCATCAATGTGCCAAAAATGGACAAAAGATAACTGCTTAAGTTGTGTGTTGGTATTTTAACTAAACTTTCTGAGATGTTTTTTAAATCTTGAGTCCGTCCAGACTCCAGCAGATATGTTGCATCCCTTCGAAAATTAAATCAATCAATCAATCAATCAATCAATCAATCAATCAATCAATCAATCAATCAATCAATCCAACGATAAAAAACAGACAAAATATAAAAACAACCTTGAAAGTATCCGAATACCAAAAGAATGTTAAACAAACAAATAAATAAATAAATAAATAAATAACGGAAAACTGAAGAAAAAGAAATTATACCAAAGAAGGAATCCAAAACACAAACAAAATATCCCCCAAAAAAATAAACTTAAAAAACAAAAAAACCTGAACAGAGGAAAAACAAAAATAAATAAATAAATGAAACATACGCCATGAAATACAGACAAAAACTTATCAGAGCCAAAAAATATGTCGTTGCATGAGAAGAAATGTAAACAACAACAACAACAACAACAACAACAAAAAGGAACCCTAAAGGACCACAAAAGATTTAAAGAATCCTGGAAGAAACTCAAACGTTATCAGGATCCAAATCATGAGAATAAGGAACAACATAAGAACACAAAGAAGAAAAAAAAACAAAAACAAAAAACAACCCTGAAGAAAAAACTGAAATTCAAACAAAACAAAACAAATAAATAAGTAAACGAACGATCAAACAGACGAATGAATGAATGAATGAATGAATGAATGAATGAACACTATGACTCATAAAGAAGTCTAAAACCAGAAGAACCAAAAAAACAGCAGGTTTTAAATCTACGTCTCTTTTTTGTTCTCAGGGTCTCATCTGTGATCAAAAAATACTCCGACCACAAAAACCAGATCCATCAGGGACCCAGCTGAGTCAACCCGTCTGACCCCCAGATCAGAGCTGGTCCTGGTCCTCCTGCTGCTTCTGTTTACTCTCACACAGCAGACGTCTGACCTGAAGGAGTCGACCTCAAAGACGACTCCTGTTCTCATCTGAGTGAGACCTTCAAACCATCCACAGGAGTGACGGCCATGATGCTGCTCCTGATGTAGCTAACAGTTAGCATCAGAGCTCCAGGTGGGACCTCTGCTTGGTCTGCAGTCCAATCAGCAACAGGAGAACAGGCCGTCCATGAAGGTTTGAAAGGAGGCAAAAAAAAACAACAACTTTCCTTTATCTGTTTGAGGCGAGCTGGTCTGCAGTTTGTTTTAACAGGCAGCTCTGTGGGGACGGACTCACTGCTGCAGACAGACTCTAGTGGACACTCAGGGAACTGACTGACACGACCTGATTTCATTCTTTCTTTTTCAAGACAACTTTTCCCATGATGCAAAGCGATGAGGTAATGAATTTTTTTGTTGTTCTGAAAGGTGACAGCTATCTAAACTGATGGAGTTATTCATGGATGTGTTATAATGCTGTTCATTAATAAAAAACGGAAATGAAGCTTTGACCTCATTTGGTGAACGTTGTGCTCCCAGCAGCAGGTAACTGACATCACTATCTGATCTCCATTCATTAGAAACACCTGCTCAGTGCGCGCGTGCAGCCTCAATTTGTCTATTTCTGACAAGAGTGGTGTGATCATCTCTCTCTCTCTCTCTCTCTCTCTCTCTCTCTCTCTCTCTCTCTCTCTCACTCTCTCTCTGTGAGCGCCTCGCGCTCTCATCAGTCCGTCAGTGGAGCAGAGCGCGCGGAGGAGCAGCTTCAGGTCTGTACCTCATCCAGGATTTGCCTCATTAATTTCACCTGTTTACCTGCTAATAGTCCTGAAAGCGCTACCTCACCTTTAATTACGTCATTTGGCGCAGGTGTTGTGTTCTCGCGGGTCCAGATTTAGGATCGCTCGCATTAACTGTACAGTTAACGTCCTGATTTTCTTAAATGTTGTTTTTTCGTGTTTATGACATCAGGGCCGCAATTAACCATGATGTTCATGATTAATCTATTGATTAGTTTCTCGATTAATCGATTAGTTGTTTGGTCCATATATGTCTGAAAATGGTGAAAAATGTCAGTTTCTCTGAGTCCGCGATGACATCATCAAATGTTTTGTTTGATAACCAAAGATATTCAGACTGTCACAGAGAAGCAAAGAAACCAGAAAAAAAAATCACATTAATGGAGCTGAAATCAGAGAATCTTCTTTTTCTTCAATTATTACTTAAATAACCGATCCATCGATTATCAAAACAGTTGACGATTAATTTAATAGAATAATAATAATCGTTTATTCGATTAATTGTTGCAACTTTGTATGACACGGTTAAATTTTTTGCATGAGTGATGAGATTCCTCCTTCACGGTGCCTCTTGTATCAGGTTGTTTTCATTTGTTTAGTTTTATTCCGTTTTTTTCTGCACCTACAGGCACGGCTCATATATTTCTCTCCGGTGCAAAAAATAAATTCAGAGTTTTGCTGATTTTTAACATCCCAAAATGCTCAATAATGTCAGTTTTGTTACAATCTGGTGCGGACAAAGCAAAGTGTGAGATCTAAACCAATTTTTTTATTCTACTCTATTTATTTATTTATTTGTTTATTGCCGTTTTGCACACTGCATGAATTAGCAGATGGAAAACTAAACAAAAACAGTCACTAAAGTCACATTTATAACAAAAAGACAACATTGAAGGATTACGTCATGCTTTTATTCTCCCCTCTGCTTAATTTATTGATAATCTGAGCTCATTAAATGTTAAATTTATTTCAAACTGCACTTCTTTCGTGCAGCAGGACCAACTCTTCCTGAGAAACGGTCACATTTAGAGCTTTAACTTCTCTGTGAAAAGATGATTTACTGCAGTGAACTTTCTGTTTGACTCTGTTTGATTAAATCATTTAGGGGGTGAATTTATTTACAACCTGCCCAGTGAGTCAATAAACAACAAGAAGAAACAGAAACAGTAGAACATTTAAACATTTTCACATTTATTCACTGTTACTTGAAAATCTGCTAAAAGCTGCAGTTCCCGGAGTGGCCACTTGAGAGCGGCTCCAAAAGAGAGTGATTTCCCACAGAGGCCCATGGAACCGGCTCAGTTTACCCTCTGGCTCACGGTGGTGACCGCAGCGTTCAGCTGATTTAAGTCATTTTCTCCTAAATGTGATCATTTCTGTGGTGAAACTAAATATCAGCCTGTGTGCAGATGTTTTCCTGTCGTGTTTTATTTTTCTTCGGGCATGAAAACTTTTTTTTTTTAATTATTATTTTTCATGAAGTTACAGACACGCATCAGAGGGTTAAAAAAGCTCACCAACTCTAAAACACACAAAGTTAAGAAAATATGTTCAAACGTTTTAAAAACAGAAGAAGAAATAATTATTCATGAAATGACCAAAAACAGGATTTAATTCATTTTTATACAAAGTTTCTGCTGTTTGGTGTTGAATGCTAAAGAGCGTGTCGTCCACTGGACGGGGCGTGTCTGTGACTCTATGAACAAAAAGCAAAGATTTGAAAAGAAACTGAAAACTTTTATAGAAGTGAGCACTAAGAAGAATAAAAACACTCCAGGAGAAAATCCTGACACGGGCTTTTATATTTCATGAACCAAAAGGTTAAACTATATATAAAAAAGACCCACTAAGAAAGCAGCTAATAATAATAATAATAATAATAAAAATGATAATAATAATAATGATGATAATAATAATATAATAATACAATGATAATAATAATAATAATAATAATGATAATAATAATAATGATAATAATAATATAATAATAATAATGGTAATAATAATAATGATGATAATAATAATAATAATAATAATAATTATTATTATAATAATAATAATGATGATGATAATATTATTAATAATAATAATAATAATAATAATAATAATAATAATAATAATTATAATAATAATAATTATAATAATAATAATAGTAATATTATTAATAATAATAATAATAAACATAGTGGGAATTAGGGCTTAAACCATAGACTGTATAATTAACGTACGTAGCCTCCGTGACGTCACCCGTCTGTTTCTGAAACGGATTTTTGAAGCAAAACAGCCGGCGCGGCCATGTTGGAAATGAGGCGGGTTTTGGGTCTCCACAGTAACAGCTATAGGGCGCCCAGCAGTCAGGTGAGCTGAGCTGTGCCTCTGATTGGACGAACTGGCAATATTAATATCTTCTAAACTGCCGAGTTAGAGAAAAATTATCCCCCCGTACAGTGCGTGCTGTTAGCGAAATAAGTGATTCAGACGGGAGACGTTCTTTGTACCAGGCTGTAAATATTTTTATTTCTGCCGTGAAAACGTCTTTTTTTTTTTGTACTTCCTGAGCCAGCCTCAAGCGGACACTCCGGGAACTGCAGATTTTAGCACTTCAGCATCGCCGCTTGGCTGCAACTAACGAGGATTTTCATGATCAATGTATCTATCAATTGTTCTCTCGATTAATAGAGTAGCTGTTTGGTCCATAAAATGTCAGGAAATGGTGAAAAATGTCAGTGTTTCTCAGAGTCTAAGATGACATCATCACTGTGACCAGAGAATGTTCACATTTATGAAACAGAAATCAGAGAATTTGGACTTTTTTTTCTTAAATTATTACTTAAAAGCAGTTAATTAATTATTTAAACCAATCAATGGATTATCAGAGTGATTTATTGGACTGATTTTTTTGATACAGGCAGTTTGTTGTGACAGTTTAATCATTTATACAAAGAAAAGTAAAACGATGGTTGCATCAGATTAAACGAGCTGCTCATATCCAGTGAAGTTGGACCCTTTTGATTAAAGCTCCCCGTCGATTAAAGATCAAAGAGGGTCCAAATTAAAGCTGCATGACCGTAAACTGGCTGTGTTACGTCTCAGTTTCAGTCCCTTCAGGATTCTGTTCTCGATCTCCAGACCTGCTGTTGCTCTCCATACACACTGTCTCTCCTGCTGACACCTGATTGGTCCATATGACTCAGACTACAAACAGAAACCAGACTCTTGGACTTCAGTCCAGATCCTTTGTTTATGGGTTATGATTTTTTTTATGGAGGTCTGATCTATAAATGGATTCTAGGACAGAAACCTGTGAGGTTTAACCCTGGAGCAGCGGACACTCGGACCCTTGCACTGAAGCAGAGTTTGTTCAGACGTCAGAGCCCAGACGAGACATTCCCCAACCTGTGAGCAAATCTAACAGGCGGCCTTCATGAGCACGGTCGCCTGGAGACAGCATCAGCCAAACGATGAACACGAACTCTCAAACACTCAGATCCAAACATCTCTGATGTTACACGGACCAGCCAAAGAGCTGCGTGTGTGTGTCCAACAGTAACTCTACGGGCTGTGTGTTTGTGTGAGAGGCCTGATGCTGGCAGAGGTTTGAGGTAATAAAACTCCCTCCAGGAGGATTCCTCGCGTCGTTTTTTAGCTGAAGTTCCAGCTGAAAACTTGTGGTTTACCTCAACGCGGACTCTGATGAACCTGTGTCAGCACAAGGTTCCTTCAGGAGCTCTTCTGAGTGTTTTCCACACAACACCTGGCCCTCCTCAGAGTTACCGAACTCTTCTCACACAAACATTAATTCTACCTCAGCGCAGGAGTTTTACCAGTTGACGGATTGATTTTGGTCATCCTCAGGTCTGTGGTGACTCCTAAACGCTCGCTTCTCGTGATGCGGTTGCCCACTGACTGATCAGCTGCGCCTGCATGCTTGGCTCTTGGGTGGTGGTTCAAATATTTTACTTCTTCCTGACAGAAACTTCAGATACTTTAGACTTTTAAACAGAGCGGTTCTTGGTGTTTTCAAAGCAGTGACAATATTTTCCATCTTGGCACAGCAGGAAGCAGGAAGACACTGTGGCAGCCAAGTATGATGTGCAAAAAGGGACAAAATACATGTGAATAAAAATATATAAAGTGTAACAGCTCTTTCAACTCAGAAATTCAAAGTATTCAAAGCTCAGAGAGAATAAGTGAGTCAGATAATCTCAGAGGTTCAGGTGTGAAAGCTTCTGAAAACAGAAGTGGACCTGAAGGTCCTGAGATGATCAGGGGTTCAGGTCTTGATCGTAAGTCTGCGAGTGACGTGATCACCTCTGGAGTCTGGAGTTTTATTTTGGTTGACTTGTTTTTTTCTGCCACCCTCCACAGACGATCCTCTCCGATCATGTTGTCCTGATCCAAAATGTCGGACTCGTCAAACCGCAGCTCAGCACTGACGGACTACTTCCTTTCCACGGATGGTCTGGACTACGGGATCCCTCTGGATGAGATCCCAGACACCACCCAGGGCCCGGCCTTCTTCGTGGCGACCATCGTCATTGGCGTGGTCCTGGTGTGCATCATGCTGGTGTGTGGGGTGGGAAACTGTCTGTTCATCCTCAGCCTCGCCCGCTACAGGCAGCTCCGGAACCTGACCAACCTGCTGATCGCCAACCTGGCCGTGTCGGACGTGCTGGTGGCGGTGGTGTGCTGTCCCTTCCTGTTGGACTACTACGTGGTGAAGCAGCTGTCGTGGGATCACGGCCTGCTGCTCTGCGCCTCCACCAACTACCTGCGAACTGTGTCGCTCTACGTGTCCACCAATGCCCTGCTGGCCATCGCTGTGGACAGGTAGGTTCACAAAAAACTGAAGCACGATTTTAACCACAGATCACGGGCCGTGTTTTAGCAAGACTTCAAAACTCTAACAAACAGGACCGGAAGGAAATTTGGTGAAAATATCGTTAGCGGTCAAAGAGCAGGTTCAGCTCAATTAACTGCAACTAGTTTTAAACTCAGATGAGACAAAACTTATTCCACAACATTCCAGAATAATTCCCTTTATCTTCAAAACCACTCTGAAAAACAATCCTGAACATTTCCCCTCTCTTTCTTTAACCCTGAACGATGGAATTCTCAGCCTTCATTGGTTGAACGTTGTGACATTTGTTGTTCCTAAAGTCTGATATGAAACAGGAAAGAAAGCCTGTAAGAACTCTGCTCCTTTATTCCGGAATAATCTCAAGTCTGATTTTAAAAATTCAAACTTTATTTTGTTTATTCAAACTGAATGTTTTTAAATCTTCAGTGAAAAGGTTTGGATGATAAAAGACTCAAACAGTAAACAAATAAGATCAATAAAATGTGTCAGGTTTGTAAACAAAATGAAAATCAATAAAAGGTCAGACAAAAAAACAAAACAAAACATCAATTAAATGTTTAAACGATAAATTTAGCTGAAGCTGCTCTGAATCAAAACAAAGAGAAGGTCGATGCTGAGATGTCAGTCTGCAGAGGGGAACCCGTCCCTTTAAAGGTGAGTGCGGCCTCTGTTTGATTATTCACGTCATGTCCTCAGTAACGGACTCGTGTTTTCAAACATGAGGACACGTGAAGACTCTCATGGGACTTGAGACACGGAGAGGTTTTTGTTTTCTGGATCTGAACCTTTATTTCTGATGTCCAACAGTTTCCGTCTTGTCTGATCTTTGACTTTGTTGATGTGTTACAGCAGCTACGATCCCAGAAAAAACACCACATCTAATGCTGGACAGGAAACACACCTGGACAGACGGGGAATTTCAGGAAACGATAAATAAAATCAGATTGAAGACAGAAATGTTTATTTTTATGAAAAAAGTCCAAATGTTAGCAAATGAAGGTTAAAAGTCATCAAACAGAGACTGATGTTTTAATCCTTCCGGATTTAAGTTTGAATATTATAAAGATAAGTCGTAATGTTACAATATGAAAATCACAATCAAAGTCGTAATCTTATGAGATTAAAGTCGTAATGTTAGGATATGAGAGTCACAATCAAGGTCATAATGTTACCAGAATAAAGTTGAAATGATACAATATTAAACCTGAAATGTTACGATATTGGTCACAATCAAAGTCGTAATGTCACGATATTGTCACAATCAAAACTGTTTCGATATTCAAGTTGAAATGTTACGATATTAAAGTTGTGATGTTATGATATTAAAGTCGTATATTTAAGTCGTAATGTTACAATATTAAAGTCGTCATGTCACGATACCAAAGTTATGATTTTAAGATATCAAGGTTTTAATGTTACGATATTAAAGTTGTTATATTAAGATATTAAAGATGAAATGTTACGATTTCATCACAATCAAAATTGTTATTATATTAATGTAGTAATGTTAGCATATTTTAGTCATAATGTTACAATATTAAAGTTGTAATGTTTATGTATCAAAGTTGAACGGTTAAGATATCAGTCACAATCAAAGTCGTTACGATATTTAAGTTGTAGTATTACTATATCAAAGTGATAATGTTGTGATATTGGTCGTAATCAAAGTCGTAATGTTAATATATCAAGGTTGTAATGTTACGATATTAAAGTCGCAATGTTATGATGTCGGTCACCATCAAAGTCGTAATGTTACGATATTAAGTCGTAATGTTACGATATGAAAATCTTAGTCAAAGTCGTAATGTTACGATATTAAGTCGCAATGTTACGATATGAAAGTCTTAATCAAAGTCGCAATGTTACGATATTAAGTCGTAATGTTACGATATGAAAGTCTTAATCAAAGTCGCAATGTTACGATATTAAGTCGTAATGTTACGATATGAAAGTCTTAATCAAAGTCGCAATGTTACGATATTAAGTCGTAGTGTTACGATATGAAAGTCTTAATCAAAGTCGTAATGTTACGATATTAAGTCGTAGTGTTACGATAGGAAAGTCTTCGTCAAAGTCGTAATGTTACGATATTAAGTCGTAATGTTACGATATGAAAGTCTTAATCAAAGTCGCAATGTTACGATATTAAGTCGTAACGTTACGATACGAAAGTCTTAGTCAAAGTCGTAATGTTACGATATTAAGTCGTAATGTTACGATATGAAAGTCTTAGTCAAAGTCGTAATGTTACGATATTAAGTCGTAACGTTACGATACGAAAGTCTTAGTCAAAGTCGTAATGTTACGATATTAAGTCATTATGTTACGATATGAAAGTCTTAATCAAAGTCGTAATGTTACGATATTAAGTCATAATGTTACGATATCAAAGTCGTTATCAAAGTTGTAATGTTAGAATATTTAGTTATAATATTACTTTTTCGGTCACAGTCAAAGTCGTAATGTTGCTATGTTAAAGTTTCAATCAAATTTACAATGTCACAAGATTAAAGTCGTAATGTCGCGATGTAAAAGTTGTAATCAAAGTTATGATATCAAAGTGTTTACGTTAGGAGATTTGAATTGTAATGTTATAAAACGAAAGTTGTGATGTTGTGAAACCAGAATTACTGTCTTTCTGTTTGTCTTTCCGCGTTCAGCCCAACCTGAACTTTCTGGAATGTTTTTGGTGCAGTTACTGGTGTTCTTGTCTCATCAGAGTTGAAGGTCTTTAGCTTCTTCTGCAGACGTTAGCAGGACTGCGGAGCGTTATCTGTCAGGTGTGTTGTCAGACGAGCAGGTCATGCTGTGCAGGGAGCTCATGTTTTCTGCACATCAAACAGATCCAGGACCAGGTTAAGGACTCTGAGGGAGATTATTTACAACCAGAGGCTGTAAAAGCAGCTCCTGGTCTCTTCACAGCCTCCGAACCAAATCCATCATGAGGAGAGTGTCTCACTCTGGGACCAGCCGCCTGCCTTGTTGCATAGATCATGGCTGACCTCCACTGTCAGGTAGGAAAGGCTCCAGCAGAGAGGGAGGATTGATAGTCCCCATAATCAGACGTGTTAGAGCTGTTTGAGTCTGGTCTAGTCCTTCTGTTGGGGTCAAGGTGAAAATCTGTCTGCTGAGACAACGCTGAGAGAAAACTGTTCCAACCCTCAGATGTGTTTACTCCTCTGACATCCATCCTCCAAACATCAATTATTTAGACTCCAACAAGTTCTAGTTCCTTCTAACTCAAGGCCTGCTGTACCATCATATCTACCCTGCAGGACTGAGAAATGTTTGTCTCGAGACCCCTGAAAGGCTGGAATGTTTCCCTCTGTGTGCTGACTGAATAATTCCACTTCCTGTCTGCAGGTACATGGCCATCCTCCACCCACTGAGACCTCGTATGAAGTACCAGACGGCGTACTGCGTGATCCTGACCGTGTGGATCGTCCCCATCTTCATCTCCATCCCCTCCGCCTACATGGCCTCAGAGATGCCGTACCCTCACGCCGAAGGTGGAACCGTAAAGACCTTCTGTGCTCAGATCTGGCCTGTGGACCAGCAGGTCTACTACCGCTCCTACTTCCTCCTCATCTTCGCTCTGGAGTTCATCTGCCCGGTGACCGTCATGGCCGTGTGCTACACCCACATCTCCAGGGAGCTCTGGTTCAAGGACGTCCCAGGTTTCCAGACGGTGCAGATCCGGCAGAAGCTCCAGAGGAGACGGAGGACGGTGGTGGTGCTGATTCTGGTGCTGGTGGCGTACATCCTGTGCTGGGCGCCTTATTACGGCTTCACCCTGCTGCGGGACTTTTACCCCACCCTCATCTCCAGGGACAGGAACTCCCTGATAGCGTTCTACATCATTGAGTGCATCGCCATGAGCAACGGGGTCATCAACACCCTCTGCTTCATGAGCGTCCGCAACAACAAGCGCCTGAGGAAGGCCGGCAAGGTCCCGCTGAAGCTGGTGACGTTTGTAGCCGCCAGGTCGGTGGACGACGGGGATGCACGGACTTCATCGATGCGTGTGACGGAATATGTGGACGACACTCGGCTGAGGTAGAAGACGTCGATCTGCTGCGGACTAAACGTCCAGACGGAAAGGAAGAAGCCCTCCAATGAAGCTGGTCGACTTCCTGTTGGAGTGTTTTTATCTTCAAAGTGCTGATGAAACGTGGAGCAGCTGCGTGGTTATAAAGATGAACCTCTGCTCACTGAGGACCTCAGAGGAAGCAGCCATCCATCCTGAGCTGCTGTGATGTGACGTCTCTTACACCCAGGTGATGACAGACAGACAGGTGTTCGCTCATCCTGCTGCAGAGCGCTGGTGCGGCACATTCCTCCAATCAGATGCTTCATATTTATCAGCACAGACGTCTGCAGGACAGGACTCGGTAAAACAGGCTTCAAAGGACACATGGGTTCATTTTTGATGCTGTTTGTTGGATGAGTTCATTTTGACTGAACGGTTCATTTCAATTCACATCCTGGCTCAATATTCTGCGTATCAACAGGAGCTGCTGGTCTACCTCTGCCTCAGTTGGTTAACATCTTTGTGTTTTAATAAACTAAATTTTGACATCAAAATTTAACTTTACACGTGTCTGGTGGATTCTCTTTCGATACAGCTCTAAAAAAAACGACCTGTGGGCAGAACATAAACTAAAATCATGACTTTATTCTCCTGATATTCCAACTGTATTTTATAATAATGTAATTTTTTGATTTCTTTTCTCAATTTAATTTTCAAAATCCATATTTTCTTCTGTTATGTGGCTCTAATCCTTTGTTTTATACCTGATCGTCTTAAGTCATAGAAGTTGCTGGTCTACCCCTGACTCAGTCACATCGCTTGTTTGTGTTAAAGGGTGTCACAAAAACATTTCTTTGAACCTCATCTGAGCTTTTCAGGGAAACCATCCCATAATACCTCAAGTGAAGTAACCAGACACCATAGACAAGCAACTCCCACTAAAAGTCCTTGTTTTTGTCCCTGACAGGCTCAGATTGTTTGTCTAAGGGTCTGATAAAACATGTGAACAATCTTTACAGATATTATCTCCTTTGTTTTAAGAATTTTGTTCAGAAACAGAGTTTTTATGGTCTTATTACAACTGCAAGACTAATAAAAAAAGGGAGTTGCTGGTCTACTCCTGTCTCGGTTAGTTTGCAGGTTTCTTTGTGTTGAAGGGCATTTGAGTTACCTTTTTTTATCTGAACTAAACTTTTGATTAACATAGTCATTCATTACTACAAGTGAAATAACCAGACAAGGCAGCCGTAGACCAACAGCTCCCACTACAAGCCTTGTTGTTGTCCCTGATGGGCTCAGAGTGTTGGTCTAAGAGTCTCACAGGGACCACCAACTTTTTATCAGAACACGAAGACATTTTTAAAACTGGATACAAATGTTACATTGTTTTCTGAAGAGAAACCAGATGCTAAAAAAAATAATTTCTGCTGGCTAAACGTGGGAGTTAGTGATCTACCCTACAGTAATCATTTAGTTTGTGTTATTTTCTGACTTTCAGAGTTTTATTTTCACCGTAGAACATCAACTCCCACTTAAAGCTCATGATTTTGTCCCTGACAGGCTCAGCTTGTTGTTCTATGTGCCTAATAATACAGAGGCGCCCCCACTGAGAGTTTGTTCATTCTTGTTGTTGTTGTTACCAGACTGTTGAGAAAAACTGTAATTTTACCTGATCTTATCTGGGAGTTGCTGGTCTACCCCTACCTCAGTTGGCTGGTTGGTTGTCTTGTGTTGAAGGGCATTTGAGTAAACTTTTTATTATTATCTTAACCGAACTTTTGATCAACACAGTCATTCATTACTACAAGTGAAATAACCAGACAAGGCAGCCGTAGACCAACAGCTCCCACTTAATGCTCAGGTTGTTGTTGTTAGCGTCTGACAACACTGAGAGGATGTTTTGAAAACAAACATTGTTGCATTGTTTTCTGAAAGCAGCCAGACTCCATGAATAAAAACATGGGAGTTGGCGGTCTACCCTGTGGTAATCATTTATTGTTTCTGTTTATTTTTGAACTTTTACCATTTTAATGTTTTTTTTTATTAATCTGACTGTGGCCATCAGACTGGGAATGAGAAAAACTATAACTTACCTGACAGAGTGAGAGAGTTGCTGGTCTATCTCTGCCTCAGGCAGATGGTTTCTCTCTTCTTCTGGGTTTCAGTAACATTTCTTTATCTAAACTCAACTCAACTTTATTTATAGAGCACTTTAAAAACAACCACAGATGAAACAAAGTGCTGCAGATAAAGACATAATTGTTTCGTTGTTTTTAAAGCAATAAAACAGTACGACACTAAAAACAGGAGCTGAGTCTCAAACTGGGTTAAAAGCCAGGGAATAAAAATGGGTTTAAAGACGAGTTTTAAAATTGAAAATTAAAACAACACAGTCTGACAACTCTACAAGTGAAATAACAAGAAAATGATGCTGTAGACCAACAACTCCTCAGATTGTTATTCTAGGAGTCGAACAACATTTCAGAAAGGATCCCTACAGAGATTTACGTCAGTGATGTTTCTGCTGAGTGATGTCATTTTTACCCGTTAATGCTGTGGGAGTTGCTGGTCTACCCTTGACTCAGTCTGTTAGTTTGTCTGTGTTAAAGTTACATTCATTCAACTTCTGTCCCTCTTATTCTGTTCAGGGTCACGGGTGTCTGGAGCCTATCCTATCAGGGTGAGAGGCGGGGTACACCCTGGACTGGACGCCAGCCAATCACAGGGCTGACACAGAGACAGACAACCTTTCACGCTCACACCTACGGGCAATTTAGAATCACTGAGCATGTTTTTGGACTGTGGGAGGAAGCTGGTGAGAACCCACAAATGCACAGGGAGAAAGGCCCACCATGCCTGAACTGGGATTCGAACCAGCAACCTTCTTGCTCTAACAGCTACGCTACTGTGCAGCCCTGTATTAAAGTTTATTACAGAAAATAAAAAAAACTTCCTTTATTTAATTTTGCAGTTAGTAGTTGGAGTGTCATGAGGCACACATTCATGGGAGTTGCTGGTCTACCCCTGCTTTGATTTGTTTGCTGTTTCAGCTTTACACAAACTTCAAGTCAACAGGAAAACCATGTTTATGAGCGTGTGGATGAAAGTGTGCGGTGTTTCCAGAGCAGGACCAGTTTGCATCTGTGTGCTGATGAAATTCATGAGTGGCCTCTTTGAATACAAAGTGTCACCTGCCGGAGTCACGACAGACAAACACACACACACACCTCCTCTCGCTTTGTTCTCCACTGATCCTGATCCTGTGACACCAAACACCGCCATGCAGTTCTGTTTTCTTCATGGTGGTGCTGATTTAAAAACTGTCCTGATGGGAAACTTATAAAAAAGTTTGCTCGATGAAACTTCCTGTTGGTAGAAACTTTCAACAACAATCGAAAAGATTCAGAAAAATCTGCCCCAAAGTTTAAAAAGAAAACACAAACTGAGACAGAAGATGATTTTTATCAGCAACACAAGAAAAACCTCTAAAAATATCACAGATTTACACAAGCTCTAAGTCAAACAGAGAGAGAACAGATTCTGCTCGAGCGTCTGAAGCTGGTTTTCAAGTATCTCCTCTAATCAGAGTCGGTTATTGTAGTGCTGCTGTGACTGAAGTTTCAAATCCTTCAGAATTAGCAAAAATATCAAAAATAAAACTTCTTTAAGATGGGATAAAAAAAAGGAACGTGAGATTCCTCTGGATGTTGTCTCCTTGGCTCTTTTCAGCCGTTAGGGTTTAAATTTTCTATTAGAAAAGAAAACAAACATAAAAAAAACGTAAAAGACTCTTTTCACAGACGTTTGTTCCTGGGAAGTGTGAGACAGCGAGGACAGTCACGGGACTCCTCAGGGTCGCTCTGAAGTCTGAGTCTACTTCCTCTTCTTCAGGAAGTCCTGAGCCTCTTTCTGCAGCTCTCGGATGTCCTCCTTCTCGCTCTCATCGGAGGCAGGCGGCACGTAGTCCGAGTCGTCGCCTCCCTCCCCCTCCTCCTCCTCCAAGCTGTCGTCGTCGATGAAGCTGTCTTCGTATTCATCTTCATCATCGTCGTCGTCGTCATCACGGATGGGGGGCTTTTTGGGGCGGGTTCGTGTCATGGAGGCTGGAACAGAATTAGGATGTGAGAATGAGGTGGCACAACACCTCAGCTGCCTGTCAGTGTGATTAAAGTAGAAACAAACAGCGTGCGAGTGTGTGTTTGTGTGTGTGTGTGTGTGTCGGTCTCTGGGTCATTCCCTGAAGGGGTCACGAGATCACATCAAACAACCTGCTAACTGCTGAATCAATGAGGCCCTGGTGGGTCGATGGTGTGTTGTTTGGAAATCGACAGGATGCTGATGAAAGTCGTGTTGGTGTGAATCAGTTCCTACCTGGTTTCTTGGTGTGTTTATACTCTTTCCTGTGAAGAGGATTCTTTCTGGAAGGAGGAAGAAACAAACACCACAAGTATGACTGACATGAAAACAGGTGGCATCAAAAAAAGGGGCATTTTCCATTTATTTAGTCTTTATTCTGTCCCTCTGGTGCACCCGTAGTATCTTCATATGATTTACAGCTAAAAAAAAAAAACAACCTTTTGTTTTTGTCTGACTGATGTTTCAGAAAACACGTATATTTCAGCCTCTGTCTCTTTAAGGCTGCCCGCTCTACAAACCCTGTTCCCTCTGATTGGCTTGCTATTTGAGGCCCTGCCCCTCCAACATGTCAGAGGGGATCGTTATTGGATGACCTCATAATTTCAGGAAGTCTGGTGAAGACCTGGTGCTATTTTTAGAACAGAGTGTTTCAGATTCATGGATTTAAGTTTTCAACACGGGGAAGCAGAACACACAGTCTTTTCTCCTGGGAGCAGGAATGTGATTAGGAAAACTGTCCTAGGGATGAACAGATAACCTTGTAAACACACTTTGGCAGTTTGACTCATTTGTTACCCGTGTCACTATTGATCCTGCATATTGATCAGATTCTTTATGGACTTTATAGAATCCCTTCCTGTGGATAAACCACAGCCTGCATGATTCAAGCTCTTGTTAGCACAGGATAGGACGTACCAATCTATCTGCCTTTAACACTTTAATGCTACCTTTGGTCTTCAGCTTCTACTGTTGATCTTTAGATTGATCTTTAGATTCTACCTTTGATCTTTAGTTTCTACCTTTGGTCTTCAGATTCTACCTTTGATCTTTAGATTCTACCTTTGATCTTTAGATTGATCTTTAGATTCTACCTTTGATCTTTAGATTGATCTTTAGATTCTACCTTTGATCTTTAGATTGATCTTTAGATTCTACCTTTGATCTTTAGATTGATCTTTAGATTCTACCTTTGATCTTTAGATTGATCTTTAGATTCTACTTTTGATCTTTAGATTGATCTTTAGTTTCTACCTTTGGTCTTTAGATTCTACCTTTGACTTTTAGATTCTACCTTTGACCTTCAGATTCTACTTTTGATCTTAAGTTCCGCCTCTGATCTTTAGATTCTACCTTTGACCTTAAGATTCTACCTTTGACCTTCAGATTCTACTTTTGATCCTAAGTTCCGCCTCTGATCTTTAGATTCTACCTTTGACCTTAAGATTCTACCTTTGACCTTCAGATTCTACTTTTGATCTTTAGATTCTACATTTGACCTTTAGATTCTACCTTTGACCATAAGATTCTACATATGATCTTTAGATTCTACCTTTGACCTTTAGATTCTACATTTGATCTTTAGATTCTACCTTTGACCTTCAGATTCTACTTTTGATCTTTAGATTCAACATTTGATCTTTAGATTCTACTTTTGATCTTTAGATTCTACATTTGATCTTAAGATTCTACCTTTGATCTTTAGATTCTACATTTGATCTTTAGATTCTACCTTTGACCTTTAGATTCTACATTTGATCTTTAGATTCTACCTTTGACCTTAAGATTCTACCTTTGACATTTAGATTCTACATTTGATCTTTAGATTCTACCTTTGACCTTAAGATTCTACCTTTGACCTTCAGATTCTACTTTTGATCTTTAGATTCTACCTTTGATCTATCAATTCTACCTTTGATCTTTAAATTGATCTTCAGATTCTTCCTTTGATCTTCAGATTTTTTGATCAAAGGAAGAATTTTTAACATCAAAAGCTGAATTTTGACGGTGGTTTTTTTGGCTTCATACCGTACAATGGTAAAAGGCAGAGCCCCTCTGTCCATTCTACATACAGTCTATTGTGCCAACCCCATAGAGAAACAGCATTAGCGCTGTGCATTGTGGGAAACAGTATGCCAGGTCGACTGGTCTGATGCATACTGAGAGATTTCCCCAGATCAGAAGGACATCTGGGAATTTTTGGCGCACTGCCTGCCACAGACTGAGTTTCAGTCAAATCAGTAGATACTGCTGGTGGTGGAGGAGGCGGTTCGGAAAACAGACAACCTCTCACACTCACACCTACGGGCAATTTAGAATCACCAGTTAACCTGCTGAGCATGTTTTTGGACTGTGGGAGGAAACTGGAGAGAGGGGAGAACATGCTAACTCCACACAGAGAGGACCACTGGGTGAACTGGGACTCAAACTGGTGACCTTTCTGCTGTGAGGCTGCAGCGCTCGGTCAAAGTCGTAAAGAAGAGTCAGATCTAAAACGAAGTCTGGTCTTTGCTCCTCTTCTTACTGTGAAGTCTGACCTGTAGCAGTCGGTGCCGTAGGGACACTCGGGTAAATCCTCATCTTCCTCCTTCTCCTCTTCCTCCTCGTAGTCTGTGTCTCCGGGGTGACTGCAGTCCTGGAAGTGGAGCGGGTTCTTCCTGAGAGGCAAAACAAAGACGTGTGTGAGTAACAGGTCTGACTGAACCCAGGTTTAAGGTGATGATCCTCTTGAGGAGGAGCAGCTCTGTTTGAATGAAAAGCATCAAAGCAGGAGCTCTTAAGGAGGGGCTGAGATGAAGGACCTGTAGCAGTCCTTCCCGTACGGACATGGAGTCCTGGGGCGAGGTTTGGACGGAGCAGAGCTGCTGTTCGTCTGTCCTCCGTTCTTCAGCTTCTTGTTCTCCTCAGACCGACTGACCGCACTGCTCCCAGCGTCTCTGTCAGCCGTGGATGTCTCTCCTCCTCCTCCTCCTCCTTCCTCCTCCTCCTCCTTGGTGAATCCATCAGACTCATCACTGATCTCTGACCTTCTGGGTTCAGTCCTCAGCTGGACTACAGGAACAGCCTGAGAGTCAACCACAGCAACGCTTTGAGGACCAATTTCAAAGCACCAGAATTCTCCCAAACAAGCTTACAACAATACTCAACCGTCTCAGACCGAGCTTCTTCCTCTTCGTCACTCTTTTTCCTCCTCCTCTTCTTCGGCTGCTCCTCAGCGCTGAGCTCCACCTCCACAGGTGAGGAGATGTGGGCAGGTGTGCTCTGTGTGGCGGCTGCTGGTTTGGAGCTGGGTGCTTTACGTTTCTTTACAGGCGACTGAACTAAAACAGGAAGAAACACAACTGTCAGGAGAGCTCGCAGGAAGTGGTTCACTTCAGGGAGGAAGTTTCATTTTTACCTTTAAGAGCTCCTGTGGGGAACTGTTCGGTACCTTTAGAGCTGGAGGACGAGGACGCTGAAGCCGACATCATCCACGCTGGTAGCACTCTCTTCCTTTGTACAGGTGGAGCAGCTCTACCACCGTCCTTCTTCACCAGTGTGGGCGGAGCCGAGTCTACCTGAATCGATCAGAAACACAAACGGTTTCTCTGCTGCAGCTGGAAACCAGGAAAGCTGCTAAAGAGGACTTCATGGTGAGTCTGTAAACCTTGTTTGAGCTCGATGCCAGACTCGCAGCTTCCTCCGGGTTCGAGGGAGCTGCTGCTTCAGGCTCCTCCTGAACTGGGGGCCGCTCCCGGTCCCGTCCAATCAGAGGAGGAGGAGAAGGCGGTGGTTCAACATCTGGCCCCGGTGACACGGGGAGGTCTTCTTCAGCAAACATTTGGCTGTTTCTAGAAGACGTGAAATTTAACGAAAGGATAAAAGTCGACTTTTAATACAGCGGATCAAAAAATGAAACATTTCTGAGGCGCGAAAATCAAAAACCTTCAGTTTTGGTAATCCACTTTAATCTATCCAGATCAGGTGATCCAGCTTGCTTTTATCCCGAATTAGATCAACCAGGAGGTGAGAGATTATATACGGCACACTTTGTCCACAGGGGGCGCCAAAACCAGCACAGACTGAAAGATCCTTCAAGCTGTTGTTTGTCTGATCTGATCTGAGTAGATTCATCACCAGACCAGCAGAGGGCAGTAAGCCCACACGTGTAGCGAGCTGTTCTAACATTTAAAACCTGAGTTCAACGCTCCGAAATTCACATTTCGACGAAGCGAATTGTGAATTACAGAGCGTCACTCAAACTAGAAGTGAGTTTAATTCCCTTATTTCGAAGAATGGAGGTTTTTATTCATTAACACATTGAAGTGTGATTTAAGATTCTTCTCCCGCAGCTTCTTTATTGATCCCACGGGGAAATCAGCGATGTTCAGTAGAAAGTAGGGATGAGCCGGATATTCGTTTCAAACGAGTACTCGTTACGGATAATTCATTTTAGGATTATTCGTATCTGTGCTAAAAGAATCCTCATTGGGTATCAACAACTACTGTCTTCACTCTTCCTGCTCTGTGATTGGCCAGTCACACACAGCACACCCCCCTCCCTGCACCCACATGCTGCAGCGAGGAGGTGCCTGCTCTCCTCTTTCACACACACACAGACAGGCAGCGAGTGACAGCGACTGCTTCTCTTGCTTGCTTGAGTTGACTGTAGTTTACGTTGCTCTAATCTCTGTACTACTCACTCAGTTTTCTTCTGCTCGTCTCTATTGAGGTTTGTTTGGTATTTAAAGTTACTTCTTCAACTTATTTCCTGTCATACGCGATGCATGTGACAAGACGGGGCTGAAAACGGCTCGTGTCACGCTGGTCAGTGCCTCTTGCTTCAATTCAGGACAGTTTTTTTAAGGTTTTCGTTGTCTCGCATCTCTTTAGTTCTTTTTTTATATTTAAAGTTACTTGATTAACTGTTTTGCAACGTACACGCAACACATTTGAAGGCTTAAAGCTGTAAACTCCTTGTGTCGCTTTTTTTTTTTTTTTTTTAACTGGCTGTGTGATTTTAGTTTGGCTGGTGAGAAAGTTAGTTGGAAAGCTTTGCCCATTCTGAGCACAGTGTTTTTGAAAATACAGTGAACAACAAGGCATATTTTTTAGTTTTTTGCCACTGAATGTTTGCACAAATCACCTATTAAATTTACACAGATCATAAATAAAGAGACAGTCTTTCACACCACTACATACACATTTTACCAGTTGTACATAATACAGAGCTGATCACACAAAAGCCTTTTTAAAAAAAAAGCCAGTTTCAGACTTAAAATAATGTTCGGATTTAAGTCCCACCCATTTTCGGACAAAACACGCACACTTCTGGTTTAGGCCCCGCCCCACGAGTACAGATACGGGGTGCGTCTCAAAGCGCCAAATGTCCATCCTTCCTTCCTCCACTTGCGTCGTTCACTTGCGTCTTAGTCCCTCCCACCAGAGATGCATGGGAGAGATGCAAGGAAATGAAGAGAGGAGTCGAGGAGGTTCGTTTGAAGAGCATTGAGACGTCCTCTCCTCGGGAGCGTCACATGAAGCGACATGTTTTGGTGATGACAGCATCAGCTGATAGCCGGTGGATCATCTGTCAGTCAGTCAGCTCTAACAGCTGTTTGTGTGTCTGCTCATGTGCGCTGTAATAACTCTAATCAAATAAAAACAGTAACAGAGCTTTGTCTGTGTTTTTAACCTGTTTAACAAACACTTTCACATGAAGAAAACCTGACCTCTGTTTATTCTGTGTCCTGTTTAGAAACACACGGATCACTTTTCCGCTAAAATGACTCATTATTAGATCATTTATTTATATTCAGCCTAGAGTGTATCTGATCGTGAACCCTGAAACGTGTTAATATAATCTAGTTTATGATGTCTCAGGAACTCTGGATATTAGTTATTTATTAGATCTCAGAGAAAACAGAAATCCTGTTAATCTTTACAAACCTCACAGCTGTTTTTTCTCTCAGACTTAAATCCTCTTCATAAAGAAAAACAGAATCAACGAGAAAATGAAGGAGAGAAATAACCGATGACCAATATTTATTTTCAGTCTTTTTTATTGCACTTTATGAATTATTTTTCTGTTAGATGATGAATTTGACCTGAACAGTTTTATAAACTCAGCAGTGATCCTCTGTTATATTGATTTGATGACGGCTGTCTTCAGTATTTTGAGCTTTAAACTCACATCAGTCTTTTTTAACTCCAGCTTTATGACCTGTTTCAGGATTATCCTCTGGATACTGACTGTTTTCAGCTCCGTCTTTTCGCTCTCATTAAACTCCGGTGATCAGAAGTTTCAGAGTTTCGAGGCTGAGCTGCTGCAGCGTCCAATCAGTGAGTGATATCCCACATGGGGGCGTGTCTGTCGGTGAAAAGACTTCCGCAAAGGCAGCTCTTGTGTATCCTCGATTATCGCTCCTCCGATCAACCTCCTCCCTCCTCCCTCCTCTCTCCTCTGGCCACAAATAACGCTTTGGGACACCCTTCAATATGGCGCCTCGGAAAGTACTTCCGGTGCCGCGGAGGAGAGAGGAGAGAGGAGAGAGGAGAGAGGAGACTGCATTTTGGCGCTCTGAGACGCACCCACGGATACAGATAATGGTGTACTCGCTCATCCCTAGTAGAAAGCTCCCCCTCTTTACAAGGAATGTACACCGTCGCCCTCTAGTGGTGTTAAAATGTAACAACACAGTGACCCAAAAACATAAAACCTGATTTTTTACAGAAGAGAACGTTGTTCTGTTGAAAACAGTGAAAGAAGATTTAATATAACCAGGTATAAATAATGAACTCAAAGGGCTCATAATGTGATTTATATGGTGATCGGATTTCCAGTGGGAGGCGGGGCCAAATTTGTCGTAATCTGTGACGTATTTTCGCCTCGTCAAAATCCGAATTTAAGATATCTGTAATTTAGTTTTGACGAGGCGAAATTAGATCTAAATAGATATCTGTAAATGAATTTTGACTGGTCATAATTCCATTTGCAGATATCTACAAATTAATTTGGCCGAGGTGAAACCTGAAAATTCATTTTTAGATATCTTAAAATAAGGCGAATTGAAGATGTTTTAAATTTGAACGACAGATATCCAACACTCATTTGCAGATTGGCTTTTTAGTGCTTTGATTTCCAAGCCACTCGTCTCTTGCTGATCTCGTCTTGTACCATCATAAGTATCATTTTCTCGATCGTCTAACGTGAGATATCAGACGTGTATTAAATAACCACTCTGAGATAACCTGTCCGCTCTCTGATGGTTTGCTTCTGTTGATCATTTCGCAGCATCAGTTTTAATTTCAGTCTGTTAAATGACCAGATCAAAACTCCCCACAGGAGCTTTAATCCAATCAGAGTCCCCTTTAACAGCAGGCTCTGCTGAGGCCGCGTCTCTGGATCCTGAAATATAAATTCAACATGAGGTCCAGCCTGCGTGTCCTCCTCTGTGTGTGTTTGATCTGGACTTCAAACAGAGAGCTCCATCAGAGCCCCGGCAGGACGAGGAGTCTTACATAAAACATATGAAAAGCCTGAACATCCTCCTTAATGTTGTTTTTTTTTATCAAGCGAAAACACTTGAATCCGTCTGATTAATCTGCCCTTTGAGGATAAAAGATAAAGACGACAGAGGCAGCTCTTCACGGACTAATCAGAGAGGTCGTGGGCGCTGAATGAGATTCACGTCTGGATGGTGGAGAGTAAAGACGGAGACAGCCCTCTTACTTGGGAGTGCGGTCTTCTTCGCCCACGTCCACCACCTTGTAGATGAACTGACCGGGCAGCAGGGAGAAAAAGTCTCCGTGATGAAGAGGGTACCAGGAACCTTTCCTCAGAGGTCGAGGGTCGTCGGTCAGAGACGACTGCATGAAGCACGGGTTCAGGTGGGTCTGAAGATCAAAACAAACGAGACAACTTATCAACTTCATTTCATCTACACGGAAACTTGTTTTAACTTCCTGCTTTGAGGGTCTGTCCTCTACGTTTTTTACGTTTACTCTTCCAAATGGAAAAATGCTGGATCGCCTTTAAAGGAATGAACCGCCAGATTATTCTCTCCAACAGATCTAGTTCACTCTCTGCTCTTTCATGGGTTTGTTTTCTGATAACAAGCTGGAAAAACCTCACATTGTACAGAAACCTGCATTCTTTCCAACCACCAGCAGGGGGCGAATGGTGGCTAAAAGACATTAGACCAGGGGTGTCAAACTCATTTTCACCGAGGGCCACATCAGCCTAATGGCTGTCCTCAAAGGGCCAGATGTAACTTATAAATGTAAGTAAATGTAATCGAATGTAATGTGAAATAAACGTAATACTCCTTATTTTGGGCTGTGGCTTTCGAAAACACGCTCTGCTGCAACCGCAGTTTGCCTTTTAATTCTTGGGCAATTTGTTGCTTTTCTTGAAGGCTAACTTTGCGTACTTAGCTCCGTGTTTGGTGTCAAAATGCCGCCGCAGATTGTACTCTTTGACAACAGACAACGCCTCGTAACACAAAAGACATACCGGTCTTTCTCCTTGTATTCGCCTTCCCGTCTTTCTTGAAACAGTCGTCCATCTTTATCAACTTTTCTCTTCTTGGACATTTTGGGATCATTATTTATTTCTCAATTCCACTCGTTGGCATTGATGTAGAAACACTGCTGTGTAGTGGCGGTGAGCCGTCAAATCGCGGGTATCATAGTCGACAGGCATTGTGGGAAATGTAGTTTTTGGTCAAAGCACACTTTTGACCTATTGATTTTTAAACACTCAGACCTTTTAAGCTCTCACGGGCCACATAAAATTACGTGGCGGGCCATATTTGGCCCGCGGGCCTTGAGTTTGACACATGTGCATTAGACCATATCAAACTAAAAAGAAATGGATCCTACATCTCATTTCATTTATTATCTCAGTTAATGTGTTTGTTTATGAGTCTGTGATCTCAAAATATTGATCTCACTCCATCCCTTTAATCTCATTCTAGTTCTTTAATCTCATCTCAGTGATTTAATCTCTGTTTTGTGATACAGGAATGAAGGATTGACATGACCTCAGATCCCCGGGCTGAGTGTGAGGCCTCTTTTTCACCATCACATTCACTAACAGATGAATTGTTGGTCACTCTTTACGGTTTCATTTCTCAGACCTGCCGATGCATCATCAGATTTCCTTCTCTGGTTGATGAGACGGTGAGTTTAATGAGCCAAGCTCTGGGTGATTAACATCTTCCACGCTTTGTAATCTTTCCTCACTACATCAACTCAACCCGCCCTCAGGACTGGAAGAGGTCGCACAGATCTGTGATCAGAGCTGCTGATTGATACCTTTGAGAAACCACTGACAGCAGCCTTCAGGTCAGGTTCAGGGGAGGGGGGGACGTACCGGTTTGAGACGCAGCTGCCCGTCCAGGTTCTCCAGAAGCCCATGGTTTCTGGACACTCTCTTATCACTGACCTGAGAGCACATAGTGAGTAAAAGGCTTATGTATGTATTTATTTATTTATTTATTTATTTATTTATTTATTTATTTATTTATTCACCATGTTATTTATCTTACTGTGAGAGGGCGCGGTTATATGTCATTAATATCTGTCATTACTTTGAATAATCTAAGTGTTGCTAAACATCATAAACAAACAGACAGAGCCCTCTAGTGGCTTAAAAGAAGAGCCGCAGGACAAAGTGTCTACAGATACTTGCTTTCTGTTTACTATCGCATCTAAAATGAACCCTGGAATAATAAAACTACATAAAAGAAACTGACAGCCTCACCCCGAGGAAGGGACCCCTGCCCAGCACCGTCTCCCCCGGCGGGAGGTGGATTGGATCCCCGCCGTCCAGCGGGACGAGGTCGAAGCCGGACATCAGCTCAGCGGGCGGGACTGGAGCGAGCTTCGGCCGGCTGAACAGAAGCACTAGTGGTTAAAAGACAACAAGATGCATTTAAAGATCCATTTAAAGATGTTTAAATGTGTTTATTTGAAACAAAAACTGAGTCCGGATTAAAGCAGCCTCTCCAACTTAAGTTTTATTCAGCTCAAACAGGAAGTAAAGTTCATCCTCTGCTCACCTGCTGAGGTGTGTCAACCGGATTATAATCTGTGTATCACTCAGGACTGGGAATCAAATCCACAGGATATAAGCAGGACATGTTCGGGACATGAACCTGAGAATGAAAGTGTGCACACGAGTGGGCTGCTCACCCGAGTTCAAAACTTCCGGAATGTGAAGAGAGCATGCGCACTGAGGAATTCCTGCCCCAAACGAAGGTTGCTCTGATTTTCAAACATTTATTAAAACCATTGTTATCAAAAATTTTACACTTTTGATGATATTTGAGTTTTAATTGAATAATTAGACATTACTCTTTAAATCGACAGCTTTACTTCACAAGTTGTAACGGTTTGGAATATTTTATATATATATTCATAATATAGCCAAGATATAGTCATAATTTTAGGAGGTTAATGTCTCAGTGATACAAGAAAATAGCCGTATATTAAAAAAAGAGAAAAAAATATTTTGTTTGCAGGGTAAGGTTCGTTAAGTTAGTGATGTTATGAGATTAAAGTCGAGTTTAAACTGCGTAGAAATGTAAAGTGATGCACGTTGGGTAATTATTAATCTATCGTTCGTAATTACTTATTTTTTTGTTAACGTAAAGAGGTCCTCTTTTCATTTCAATTTTTTTCGACCATCTATGTTTTTCTGTTTTGTTAGTTTTTTAATTAAAACCAAGAACCCCTGATTTACACTTAAGTTCAAATTAAAATCAAGTAAAACAAATAATTTACTGACTAAAGGAGCGGTATATATATATATATGTCATATGCTCAAAGTAAAGTACATTAATTTATTTCAGTTTTGCTGGTTCTCATGTGTTAGCTTATGTGTTTTAAAACGGAATGAATTCTATGACTCAAACTATTCATAATCTTAATAAGACTGTTTAAAGTTCTCGATATTTGGCCTTTGTTGTAGAAATACTTCCTTTTATCTTTGGCAGAATATTTTTTCAAAATAAAAGTCATGTCTGCGATTCATGTAGAAAAGAAACAATTGTGTGTACTTTTCAAAGTACAGATAACGTTTGTTTTTAACAAGCAGCAATGACTTGACCCGTTTTTTAAACTTATGAGAAATAATCAGAGGAACAAGACAGAGAATAAGACGGAAGTACTTTATTTTGAAAAGAATGACTCAAAATGTTTTGTCGTGTCTTTGGAGTTTGCTCTTTCAACACGCATGCGTGCATGGCTTGAAAACACGGTGACGTCAGCTCTGTGTGTAAACATCCGTTGAGACATTTAAACCCTCAGCTGTCAGCGCACTGCCGGGTAAGAAACGGGTCCTTCAAACCACGCCGTACCGTCTTTTATCCGGATAAACTGTCGGGTATTTGGTTAGAGTTTTATTCTGTAACACAATTCATCGTTTAGCCATCAAAGCTGGAGGGTTTTCCGTCGCTGTTTGTTTGCCCACTCTGCTTCTTTTAGCCTGGGTGGGGACGAGACCCGTGTTCCTGAGCGTGACTCAAAGCTGCGGCAGTGAAATGAAATCTGGACTTAAACTCTACAAATGAACGTTTTTACTAAACCATAAACCAAACAGAGGCGAGTTTTGTGAATTTAGAGCGGAAGCTGTAGAACTCGAGGTTAAACATGCCCTTAAAACGTTGTTTTGCACACAGAATGCGTCTGATTTGTCAACGTTAAGCCTGACAGCAGTGGTTATCTTAATATAAAAGAAAACAGTTCAACGCTTTCATGTTTTGAAAAGTTTCTGTGGAAAAAAACATTTAAAAAAATGGTTTCACTTTCACTTCCATTAGCAATGCACGCTAACTTCACTGTTTCTCTGTGCAGATTGACCTCTGCCTCTCTCTCTCTCTCTCTCTCTCTCTCTCTCTTCTCTCTCTCTCTCTTGCTTGCAGCAGCTTTAGTTTGAAAACAGGACTTTACATGTTTAATTTTTTCCCCCTCGAATAATCTGAACATTAAAAGCTACCTGAAAATTAACTTCAACGAACTGAGAGAGGAGGGATGTTTTTTGCATTAAATTTAAAATGCTTGAATGTGAAACATGCTGAACCATCTTTTCGCGCAGGCGCTGTGTCCCTCCATATGTCCTTGGTGATTATTGTCATGTTGGTGTTTCTCTCTGAGCTGCAGTAAACTGTGACATTTATGACTTTATTACATCTCGTGTGAAACCTTCTCTGTCTTGGTTTTTTCCAGACTCTTCCGGACTGTCGGACTCTGACCTATTACGCAGCATGACCCAACGAGGACCTCACGCACGCTGTTATCTGTGAAAGGAGACCAGCCATGAAGTCCACTGCCGTCGCGATGCCTCCTCAGGACTTCGCCGAATCGCTGCCGACAGAAATGAGCGTGAAGATCTTTGGCGAGCTGGACGCAGAGAGTCTGTGCAGCGCCTCGCTGACCTGCAAGCTGTGGCACCACATCATCGAGGAGAGCGAGCAGCTGTGGAGGAGGCAGTGTCTGCAGGTCAGAGCCGTCTGTCAGAGGGAGGTGGACAGCGACAGGAGGGACGGACTGTCCTGGAAGGTGAGAGACGGAGACAAAGTAAAGAAGAGAGCTAGGCTGAGTGTGTTTTATTCCACTGAGAGTGAAGTGATGCTCCGCCCCCCTCTCTCCTGTGCAGGTGACTCTGGTGAGGAACTACACTCGCAGCTGTGTGAAGAGAGACTGGCTGACAGGCCGCTACAGCCACGTGCGCTCAGCGGAGGAGCTGAGGGGCCGGACGATGACACCGCTGGATGCTGAGACGTGGGGGGAGATCCTGCAAGCCGAGCTGGACCGATGACTGAAGATCAATCAGGACTGTTTTAAACACCTGGAGCACTTCTGAGTGTCTGAGTTAAAACTTTTATCAGAAACTTTGTGTTTATGTGAACTCATGCAATAACTGTACATATTTTTTAACTTTTTTAAAGAAAAAAAAAACAATAATGGAGTGTTTGAAGTGATCATTACTGGCTGAAAATAAACCCTTTGATTGCTGTGATTAAATGATAACAGAGATGCAACAAATCACTTTGCTGTGAAGTTTGTGGAGAATTTTATTTCACACTTGGAGTTTTCTTTTCAATCTTAGAAACTAATTTCTAATTTACGTTTCTAATTAATTGAAGAAACTTGCTGGTGTTCATCTTCAAAAAAAAATTGTAAAATGTTCCATATTTTCCTGAAATCATGAGTAAAATGAGTAAAATGAATAAATTCATGAAAACGCAGAACATCTTTGGACCTGCTCAGAAATAATGAATATTTATTTTTTTATGTTCTTTTTTAAGTATTTTAAAATATGTGCCAATTCTTTCAATCTTAAAATTCAGACTGACACGTTTTATTTCATTAAACTTATTTAAAAACATACTTTTGAATAAACAGTTTAAGAAAGGCTTAAAAATTCAAAGCAACCTAAAATATTTTTAGGGCTAATTTAAAAACAACTACATTTTGATATAAAAAAAAACGAAACTTTTTTAAAGCACAAAAATTTTTTATGTCAAGATGCAGACTTTAAACAACACACTCTGACAGTTAATTTTTTTATATCACATCCAGAAACGATTAGTAAATAAAAAAAATGATAAAAAGAACATAAAATATCGTAAATTTACTTTTATTTTATAAATACAATTTATTTTGTGACTCAAACAAAGCACTTAAGTAAGAAATAAAAAAAATTAATATGACAAACATATGAGTTTGTCTTTTTTATGGCTTAAAATGAATGTCAATGAATGATTTATAAATGTGATAAAATTAAATTCACTTAAATAAAACATCAGAACTCGTGTTTTCTGTACAGTCAGTTAAAAGACGAAAGTAAATACATTTTTCCAAAAGGATCTAAGAATACTGATTTATAACGTTTAGGACTGTCGTCAGATTAATAATTAAACATTATTTGATTATTATTATTGGGTTTGTTTGTTTTTTACTTTTGACTCCAAAATTTTGCCCTGGCCACTCAGAATTCCGCTTTTATTATGAAAGAACCGGAAGCCGTGAACCCTCCGTGAGCCTGTGGCCCCGCCCTCCTCCTCAGCATCACCGCATCCTCCTCTGCCGTCCTGCCCCCATCTCTGGACCACAAACTGACCCCGTATATCCTCTGGACCCGGACCGGACCATGGACGACGTCCCTCCGATCATCAACATCTCCATCTCCCTGCGGATCCAGCCCAACGAGGGGCCCGTCTTCTTCAAGGTGGACGGGACCCGGTTCGGCCAGACCCGGACCATCAAGCTGCTCACGGGCTCCAAATACAAGATCGAGGTGGTGGTGAAGCCTGGAAACGTCGAGGCCACGTAAGAGGAAATCTTATTTTCATCTTTATTTGAGTTTTTTTCTGTTATTCAGGGTCACGTGCTGCCGCAGGAGGCCACACCGAGCGAGTGTTTCCGTTTATTTCCATAAATTCATGAAAAAATTAAGATCGGAGGATATTAACCTCTCTCTGTGTGAGATAAAATCCGTCTATGAGGAGGAATGAAGCAGATTTGTCCGTGCACGTGTCTGCTCTCCGGCCTTCTCCGTGCAGGCCTGCAGCACCTGATATCCACCTGAATAAACGATGAACGCTGCAGCGAATGGTTGTTTTTCTCACCGCTGAGGGTGCCCTCAAGAACAAACAGACAAACACCGTGCGTGTCAGCTCTGCTGCTCACCATGAGTTTAAAGAGCAGGCGGGTTTAACAGGGCGGGGTCCGGATCACCACAGCCTCCAGTGATCCATTCAGGGGAAACAAAAACAGCACAGGGTGACAGGAGGGTCAAAATTCCTCTAACAGACTGCAAATACTTAGCTCCAGTTTTTGTCCCTCACAGACTCTGATTGTTAGGCTATGTTCACACCAAACGCAAAAAATCATTTTCAGACAGAACTGACCTAAAGTCTGTGTAAAGAAACAAGAGGGGCAATGTGTAGGCAGTGAGAATAAAGCCAGTTATGCTGCACTCAAAACAAAAGAAGAAAAAAAAATAACTGCACCAAACCAACAGACCAGTAGAGGGCAGTGAGGTACAGACAAAGTCAATGACGCCATAGAAGGAGGCGGACAGGCGGATAGGCAGACAGTTATGTGTCTACCCTTATTTAAACCCTTATTTCAACCTCTTGCTGCTTTCTTTTTAAAGGTCCCCCTTCTCTCTGATTGGCCAGTTCTCTAGAGGCCTTTCGTGGGCGGAGCTATGAGCAAACCTTGTTGTTTGAGCCCCGCCCTTCCACCATGTCATGAACCGGTTAGGGGATTCCTTCATGATATCATCATTTCAGCAATTTCTTGAAACTCCGTAAAATTTCATGACGATCTTGTGAATATCTTGTGACGATCTCGTTGACTATCTGGTATAGAGCTCTCTATGATTTCTTGCAGATTTTGTGGTGATCTTGTAAAGATCTCATGGAAATTAAGATCTTGTGACATTCTTCAGATGATCCTGTTGAGATCTCAAGAAAATTTTGTCGACCATTTTGTGAAAATCTCGTGATGGTCTTGTGATGATCTCGTTGACTGTCTTGTCAAGATCTTGTGATGATCTTGTGACAGTCTTGTTGAAGATCTTTTGAATATCTTGTGGAGATGTCTTAAAGATGTAGTGACGACCCCGCTAATTTCTCATGCAGATTTTGTAAAGGTCTGGTGACGACCTTGTGAATATCTTGTTCAGATTTCGTAAAGGTCCGTTGGTGATCTCGTTAAGATCTCAGGCAGATTTTGTAAAGGTCTGGTGACGATCTTGTAAATATCTTGTTCAGATTTCGTAAAGGTCTGGTGATGATCTTGTAAATATCTTGTTCAGATTTCGTAAAGGTCTGGTGATGATCTTGTAAATATCTTGTTCAGATTTCGTAAAGGTCTGGTGATGATCTTGTAAATATCTTGTTCAGATTTCGTAAAGGTCTGGTGATGATCTTGTAAATATCTTGTTCAGATTTCGTAAAGGTCTGGTGATGATCTTGTAAATATCTTGTTCAGATTTCGTAAAGGTCTGGTGACAATCTTGTAAATATCTTGTTCAGATTTCGTAAAGGTCTGGTGATGATCTTGTAAATATCTTGTTTAGATTTCGTAAAGGTCTGGTGACGATCTTGTAAATATCTTGTTCAGATTTCGTAAAGGTCTGGTGACAATCTTGTAAATATCTTGTTCAGATTTCGTAAAGGTCTAGTGACGATCTTGTTTAGATCTCGGGCAGATTTCGTAAAGGTCCGTTGATGATTTGTTAAGATCTCGGGCAGATTTCGTAAAGGTCTGGTGACAATCTTGTAAATATCTTGTTCAGATTTCGTAAAGGTCTAGTGACGATCTTGTTAAGATCTCGGGCAGATTTCGTAAAGGTCCGTTGATGATTTGTTAAGATCTCGGGCAGATTTTGTAAAGGTCTGGTGATGATCATGTAAATATCTTGTTCAGATTTCGTAAGGGTCTAGTGATGAACTTGTAAATATCTCATGCAGATTTCATAAAGGTCTGGTGATGATCTTGTAAATATCTTGTTCAGATTTCGTAATGGTCTTGTGATGATCTTGTGAATATCTCATGCAGATGTCATAAAGGTCTGGTGATGATCTTGTTATGAACTTGTGCTTTTTGACTCCGTAGAGGTTTGAAACATCCAGCACTGTTTCTTTATACCCATGATTAAAATAAGAGAAGGCAGGTTACTGTCTCTTTAAGGATTTAAATATGTTAAAATGTCTCTTTAATGAACTACGTCTCCCTTTTTTCCTGTCCTCACAGCACCATGAACATCGGAGGCATCATCTTCCCTCTGGAGCAGCAGTCCAGAGACGAGGAGTCGGTGGTTTATCACGCTCAGTACGACACCGAGGGCGTCCCACACACCAAGAGCGGAGACCGGCAACCTGTGCAAGTCAGCATGGAGGTAAGATGTGGGTGCAGCGGTGATCTCATCGTGTGAACCATTTCTGAGATCTCTAGTTCCTCAGTGGTCAAACAGGAAGTTGCAGTTCACAGATAGGCCACTGGGGGCAGCAGTATTAACATTTGATAGACTTTGGATGACTTGGTTGATAAATAAAGAAACACGAGGTGCGAGTCATCCGACTCTAGCTGTTGTTTGTGATGACGCCGTTCTTCCTTCTGTGCAGTTTAACAAGGCCGGGACATTCGAGACCGTCTGGCAGGCCAAGTACTACAACTACTACAAGAGGGAGCACTGCCAGTTCGGCAACAAATTCACCAGCATCGAGTACGAGTGCAAGCCCAACGAGACAAGGACCCTCATGTGGATCAACAAAGAGGCGTTCAACTGAGTCAGCCGGTCCTTCAAACATCCACAGTACAGAAACAGGACAGACCAGGACTACGTTTGAACATCAGCATCGCAGAAAAAAGGACAGCCTGACTTTACAGGCGAGCATGGAGTCAGCCAGGCTCGGGTTTAAGTGTTTTATTTACTTTGTTTTTTTTTTTAAATGAAGAAGAGTGAAAGGAACTGTTTGCTATGCTGGTCTTTAAGGAGGGTTGTTTTAAATCTGCACTCTGCAACCACCGGCTTTACATGACAGCTGAGAGGGAAACGTTTAAGGTTCAGACATCCCACACAGTGAGGGCCTCATTTAAGATGTTTTCTATCGAAGGAGACGAAAAAGGGACAGAAGAGGGAAAAGATCTGACGCTTTTAAAGCTTAAAGTTTGTTCCCAAAGGGGAGCGCTCACACGTCTGTGTTCACTCCAGAGTCTCAATCCGTCTCTCCTCGTGTGGGCGGGCCTCCTGTCAGCCATCAAACGTCGAGAGGAGCCGGAGTTGCAGAGTGAAGCTTTAAAGCAGGGGCGTTAAAGGAACAGTCCGACATTTTGTGGAATAAATTGCCATCTTAGTCAAAAGGTTTAGGTTTTAAAAGTGTTTTTGCACCTTTTAACACACAGTTGAAGTCGGTTTCACTTTCATTTTGAAGCCACTGTAGTCACCATGCAGGATTTTAAAGCTCCCACATAATCATGTTTTTATCCTCCAGCCTATCAAGTCTGAAAATCCAGGGATGATTAGGCTTCTGTTGTTTCTGTAGCTCCCCCTAGTGGGAAAACATAGTTACTACAAGTCCATCTTAATTAAAGTTCAGGGTTCCGTTTCCGGCTCGCCATGTTAGTTTTGGTGTTTTTCCGCCTCTACATCTGAAGGCATCTCCCCTTAAAACAAGATTCAGTCTGTCTGGTAGCCCAGTTACTGGACCTTAAGCTTCTCCATTTCCTCCTGTGTGTTTTTGTTGCTATCAGCTAACTGCCACCCACAGACATGCTAAACAGTTACCACTTCCTGTTTGGGGTCAAATTCTGGAACATACGTGTGTCAAACTGGTGCAGGTTCTCCTTGTTTTGGTGTTTTTCCACCTCTACATCTGTAGCCCCCCCGCAGACAAGATTCAAACTGCAAATCAATTACTCCTTGAGCAATTCCACGCCCTTCTACACTTTTGTTGCTATCAGCTAACATAGCATAGCTAACCACTTAAAGATACAGGCAAGGGAGACGGAATAACATCAAATTTTAAATTTTCAACGGTTGCCTCTTCCTGTTTGGGGTCAGATACTGGATCATATGTGTAGTGTACTATCACACACTGCAAAACCTGAAATCTAATCGAGTGTTTGTTTTATTTTTAGAAGAAAATTTGTCTTTTTAGATTTAAATTGAGCCACATTCATCAGAGAACGTCTTATGTCTTGACGCCTGAGTTGATTTAGATCTGCTAATGGAATAAGAGACGTTTACTTGTTGCATTTCTTGAAATAAGAATGTTTCAACATAAGAAAACAAACTAGTACAGCTTTCCGACCTCATTGGCTGAATTTTTTTTTTACTCAAAAAGCAATTTAGCGTCATTTTTGTTTTCTAATTTCTGTTTTCAGGTTCACCGTATTCATTTTGGTGTTTTTCCGCCTCTACATCTGTAGACGAGATTTAGGCAGCTTCAATGTAACAGCATCCAGATCAACATAGTCATAATGAGGATGAACTATTTTAACTGTAATTGAATTAAAAATAGCAAATGCAGTATGGAGGACATTACCAAAATGTCGCTGCTGTTCCTTTAAAGTGGAGCAATATTTTCCCAGCACAACGATAGGCGCGAGCTAGCACGCTGTTAGCTGAAGACCAGGATGGAAGACAGCTGTGGATGTAGGAGATGTGCGACCTTATTTATTAATGTGTGAATGTGTGAGAAAGGAGGCTGTTTGAGAGTGTTTACATCATTGTTATATGTTTTGACATCTTTTGTGTTATTTATCAATTTGTTTTATGAAGGAACAGTTAAAAACACACACAGGTAGCATCACAGGAACGTGACGTTTCTGTTCGCCCAGCGAAGGCTCCTTTTTTTAATGGAAGCCCGACGTGGACGTGTATCTATAATGTTTATGTGCTCTGTTTTCATCTGACAGTGCAGAACGTCAGGTAACAAGACTCAAACTTATCTCGTTAGCTCAAGATAACAAAGTCCTGGAATCCCTCCAGATGGATTTGCTGCTTCAGGTGTACTTTCATTTTCACAAAGATGATGTTATCCTCGTCTAAAACAAAAACTTGGTGGTGTCCTCTTGGCTCTAATTAGATCCTAAGTTTAGTAAGTCCTTAAGGATGCTTGTCTTAAAAAAGCTGCGTCTTTTATCAATCAAAGAGAAGGGACTATTTGAGGCAGCAGATGGATACACATTTGTTAATTCTAAGGGAAGCAGGACAGCGTATGTTTGAGCGAGTCAGGAGAAACTGAGTCGTGTGTGTTCAGAGAGGATTTCTTCTTCTTCTTCTTCTGTGGTTTTCTTTTTCACTCAGGTGCTCATGGAAGAGTGGGAGTGTGTTTTCATGTTTCACAATCCTGCTGCAGCTGCTCTCTTCTTCCTGTTTCCTGCTGAAGTGCATGGCTGGATCACATTTTGCTAAACACCATCTTGCTTGTTTGTTTGTTTGTTGAGATATTTAGGCCTAAACCTTTGCTGTTTTTTGTTACGTGTTGAAGAGACGAGTGAAAAGTGTCTTTGTGAATAAAACGGTGTGCTGAAAGGAGAGTTCTGCCCGGTGACGGTTTCATTGGTTCACTCACAGAGCTGAAGGAAGTCTGAAAACATCCACAAAACTCAATGAAAGACCGGGTTAAATGTTTGTCGACCTGAGGTGAGTATCAGGTAAGACAGTGGTCCCCGACCTGTTTTGCACCATGGACCGGTTTAATGTCAGTCAGTATTTTCACGGACCAGTCTCCTAAGGTGTAGCAGATAAGGACAACAAAATAAAATAATAAGACCGGCTAAAAAACTCTGATATTGTCTATATATAATAATAAACACAAATCCATGCATCAAAAAAATCAATCAGACTCAGATAATAAATCATAAATCAAAAAATTATCATAGATAATGGAAGTTATTTGACCCACAGACCGGTACCGGGGACCACTGACGTAAGAAACCAACGATGAAATGACAAAAACTGCAGTGCCTGGAGCGTCCACTAGAGGCTGCTGCAGAAACCACATACACAGGCATTCAAAGAGCCCGTCTGAAAGTGTTTACAGCCTGGTTCGAGAACAGGATTTGAGTCTGAATGGGTCACGGCAAACTTCGGAAACAGCCAGGTGACGTCATCCACGTACTATAAAGTCTGTGCTTTGAATGGAGCTCAAAATAAAACAGTTATTAGTCGGGTCTTTTTTTTATCAGAATCTAAGAGATGCTACTGGATTTAATATTTAAATAAACGCTGAGTCAAAGTTATCAAAAATTTTGTCTACTTACATTCTTTACTTTCCCACATGCTTTAAAAAGGTGTGATATTTTATATTTTACATTTATTAGCATAAAGAAAAACGGATGCATTTGGAAAAAAAAAAAGACCTCTGCTGATATTTTCAATCAGAAGTGAATACTTGAAAGAGAAAGTGGTGGATCGACATTGAAGTTAGTTTAAGAAAGAGAGAGAGCGAGAGTGCTGGTTAACGGAAACAACACAGCAAATCTGTAAAATGAGACGTTATTTTCTGTTTTGCAGCAGCTTTAAAAAATTTGCTTCGTCGGCTTTTTGTGCTGCGTCTGTATGCTTAGCTCGTAGGCGGTAGGTTAAACTCGACGTCCTTCAGTGACACTTTAATTCAGGTTGTCTGCGAGTTTGTTCGTATAGTGAAAAGTGTCATTTGAAAGCTCATCTGCAGCAAGGAAGCAAGAAGACGCTGCAGCAGCTGCACTACGGTCCGTCTAGAGGGACAAACAGTACATGATTGGAAAAATAATAAAGATGATCAACCCTAAGATTAACCAGCTAACAGCCCTGTTAAATTACTTATGACGTTTTTAAGGATTGTTATATTTTTTAAACAGAACATAGTATTCAAGGAAATGTTAGTAAAAAATAATTGATTTGTTTTTAGTATCTGGCTTCAGCTTCGTGACTCTATGTCTGCATGTCAGATATCCTGTTTACTCATTCATCTGTGGAAATCACCTCACACACAAGGCTTATAATTCCACTGGATTGGACTGTGGGGTACGTTTTTCTTTCTGCCGGTTTTAAAGCAGGACTGTACAGCGCTGCAAACACGGAGCTGCATGTTCGGTTTTTACTGGTGATCTTTGATGCTTCCTCCTCAGCAGCAGCAGCCGCAGCAAGCTTCAGAGATGGACAGAGGACCTGTTTGTGCTGCGCTATCCCTCAACAAAGATTGTCTGTGATGAAGAAGATGTACCACTCTGCTGTTTTTTTTTTCTACACATAAAATCTCATCACTTATCCACAAAATCTACTCAGGTTTGCCGATCTTTTTTTTGTACGTTATATTTTATCAGTGTCTTTAAATAGACCCAACTACCGCAAAAAGTTCACCTAGAGCAAATTTATCTACTAGGGGTAAGAACAGCTTGAATATTCCCCCACAAAAAAATTAAAAAAAATTAAGAGATCCCTTGCTAAAGTGGTCCTACAGAGCCACTGGATCAACAAAACATTTCTCTAACTGACGACATTTTTTAAACAGATATATTTCATTTGGAAAAAAAAGTGTTTCGCCAAAAAAGACAAAAAAATGAAAGAGTTAGATGAAATAAAAACATGTTTCCGAAAACCTAGTCACATAGTATTTTTTTTTTCAAAAAAAGCACAAAAACTGAACAAACAATAAAAATAATGAGTATTTCATGAAATATTACATGTTTTAAAATTTTTAATACTCCATTAAAAACTGTCAAAACAAAAAATAAATTAAATACAGCACATAAACATTTTACAAAGCAAGAAAGGAAAAAAATCCCAAAAGGTTAAATAAATAATTAAAAAATCAGGAACACCCCCCCCCACACACAAACAAACAAACAAACAAAAAACAAATAAACAAACAAACAAACAAATAATCAAATAAATAAATAAATAAATAAATAAATAAATAAATAAATAAATAAATAAATAAATGACAAAAAAACATCACAAAATAGAAAAATATTCTCACACAACAGAAATATGGTACTGACAAAGAGTAGTATAAAAAATACAAAAATATGTTGTTAGATACTAAAACATTTAAAAGAGCACAAACTTGAAATGCAAAAATATTTCACAAGATTAAAAAAAAAATGAATCACAGTAACATTTAAAAAAAAAAACATGCATGTATTTGTGTTTATAAATAGTTAATGTTTAGACCACTCTACCTGTCTAACAGGAACAGGAACCTTCACACTGTGGATTTAACAGGGTTCAGGAATCTTCATGTGAATAAGGACTGTTAAAAAATTCCAAGAATGTATATGTGAAAAGGAAAAAGGTTTTCATCGGGAACATTTTGTTACAGGCCTTCATCTGGAAAAACCTTTGATGGATATGATGACAATAAATATCTGATCAACGTGTAATTCATTTTGAAAGTTGAGGATGAAATGGTTAGAGTGGGAAACGCTCGGGTCAGGAGGAAATGAAGACATTATTTGATCAGATGTCCCGAACATTGTCTCTGATAGAGGCAAACACATGGCTGAGAGTGAGACCTCATGTGAGTAGACGAGCTTTGGTTTGCACCGTCCACTCCTCCTCCTCCTCTTCTCTCCCTCTTCACTCTCCTCCTCACCAGCTCACCCCTCCCTCCTTCTCTCTCTCTCTCTCTCTCTCTCTCTCTCTCTCTCTCTCTCTCTCTCTCTCCCCCCTCTGCGGCTCTATCTGCTGGCGCTGCAGTGAATCTCTCCCCCGCTGTCACAAACCGTAAAGTCAGACAGCCGGTGCTCGGTATCTGACCGTTAAAAGTCAGAAACCCGTTCAAACGTCGCCGTTATCTCACCTCGTCGGCCCGTTTCCGGACCTTTAAATCCATCTCCTGGTAGCGGAAGACGTTACAGCGCCAAAATGGTAAGAAAATCTCTTTTTAAAAATATTTCAAAATAATCATGTCAAACCTCATTTCGTAAAAACAGCTTCTCCTTCGACTGCACTGTTAGCTTCGGGCTAGCTGCCGTTAGCACAGCGCTGACATTAAAAAGAACGTAACGTTTGGGACAGTTTGTTTTAATCACCTTTGCTTCATTATCGAGTGATTTATGCTTTTTGCAACTTAAATGAGATCACATATTCACGCTCACAGTGACGCAGGTGAATGAATTGGCATATTGTTATCGTAAATTGGTGCTGTTTAGGATTTGCTAGCAGGCTAGTCTAGGCTAGCTTGAGGTGCGTCAAGTAAACTACAAATCAACACAAGAAATGACGTAATACGACCACCAAAATAAGAGCGTGTAATTTCTTTATTCTGTAGATTAGTTTTCCATCATGAATTGGTGGTTTTTATATAAAGTGATGCAAGATTGAAGCCAATTGGTTCACAAAAAGGTTTATTGTTCGAGGCCTCACGTGCAGTCAAACCCCTCTGTGGGCTGAGGGTTGTGCCACTAGAAGCAGAATTTGAGTTATTATAATAATTTGATAAAGCACCATTTGAAATAGAATTCAGTGCTTTGAATATGAAGTTATTTACTTTTAAATTTAATACAAACAACTTGAAAATTCAATTCTCTCTACATTTTATTTTTAAAAATTAAAAAATAAATCAATTCACACAATTCAGGTTCAGTTTTTTAAACTCGATTCAATACGTCATGTCTATCTGTTAGGAGTAATCGAGCACAGATTCACAGAAAATACTTCTAAACTGAATCTGAATTGTGCCATCTGAAATGGAATTTGAATTTTTGAATCAAAAGAATGCAGAAAGTTTAATTTTCAAATTGGTTACATTTAATTCAGTTTCAGCTCATGCTTTCCAAATTCGGTAACTATAATTCAATCCTTACAAATCTTTACGTTTACGTTACAGGTAATGTTATTAGTTGATAATGCATGCCGTCTTAATAAATCCATTTCATGTTGCATTTATATGATTTAATAACATGACAATACAAAGGTCTTGATGAAACTCTTCCAGGATTTCTGGCTTCAAACGTAGAAAAAAAAACTGCAAATTTAAAAGTTTCTTATTTTGGCTACAGAAGCAAAGATAGTTTATTAACAGTCATTATTAACAGTTATTCAGTGAGTTTATTGGGTTATCACAGGTTGTAGTCCTGTCGACCTGCAGCCAAGAAACAGATGTTTTATCGTACAGTATTCTCAGACTTGGGGGGTTATCACCACTTATGGTATTCATCACTGACTTCAGCTTTGTAAAAAAAAAAAGGTCAAAACCCACTGTATAAGTTTAAATCACGACTATTAATTATGATGTAGAATGAAGGATTAAACTTAGGAAACCTGTTCTGTAACTTTTTAAAGTGACAAAATCAGAGTTCGACTTTCTTGACTTTTATTTTGAAAGTATTGCGCGGAAGTGCTGCACCGTTTTCTGATAGAAATGTCAGAGTTCTGTCAAGAGGCTTATGTCGGTGTTTGAGTCAGTCACCTGCCACTGAGGAGGACCTTTGAGGTTTTTATAGCCTCCCTACAATCATATTATTCATTTTAAACGATAATTCACATCAAAATTAAACTGTTTTAAATTTTATTTCTGGTGTTAAAATAAAAGGCCACCAGTTAACAATCAAATGGTATCACAGGCCATTGTTACCTAATCAAACCAAAACCCAGCAGTGATATTTCATTGTGATTAATGTTTTTATGACAGGGGTTGATTTTGGCTGTTGATACTTTTTTTTATTTATTTATTCAGTTTCAAGGAAATGATCTTGTTGATGTTAAAACCGGTTGTTTAGTGTAGAGTCAGAAACCATCAGAGCAGAGAGAAGGTCAGGCAGGTAGAGAGGTACGGAAAGGAGGACGCACAAGAGTTCCTCCAGTGGCTGAATCAGGCTTCTCAGCACCAGGACCAAGGATGGTCTGAGCCCGGCACTGTACCTGTTTAAAAAGCAAAGTAATAAAATGAGTCAAAGCAATGGAATGTGATAAAAGTCAAAGACTGACTTTAAAGAGGTCAAATTTTGAGGTTTTATTTTTTTTAAGTGTAAATTTTAAACGAACAATCCGTCTTACTGTGCAGTTTATTGTTCTAACAAATCATCCAAGACGCCTCTGCTCTCAGACTCTTTCTGCTATGATTATTGTGTCGGCACTAACCGTCAGGTGTTTATGTCCGCGATGAGATTACCTGAGTGTGTGTCCTACATTCAGATTAAGCTTCAGTCTGATGTGGGATCAGAAAACCAGTGGTTACCCCGCTGACAGGTCAACACACTGTAACAGCCAGTATCAATGCAGATGTATGTGGCAGTGCCAAGTGGTACCACTAGGTGGTGCCACCTCTCTTTTTGTGTTGTAGGATCTACATATGTTCAGAGAGTAAGTCGAGTTGCGACTCCGTTCAGATATATTTTTCCCTGTCGAGTGTAGGACATCCATCAGTGACGAAGTGGTGTAGGTGTTCTGCCCTGTTTTATAAAATAAATGAAGTTATGTGGAAAGTCCTGCTCGATCTTCCTTTTTTTTGTGCTCATGCTGAGCTGCTGTCCGGAGATGAGCCTGTAGCTCTATACACCTGCACCCGCGACGTTACAACACACACCTGAGTGGACGTGTTGAATGAAGTGATGCTGGAAGCTCACTGTGAACAGGATGTAGCCGTCATGGTACAGGAGCCGGGACGCGTCGGTCCAGGGAGCAAACGTGATCCAATCCCTGCTATTTTTGGACAGTTTCTGTGTCTCAATTCTGGGAATTAGGACAGAAGCAAACTGGGTTCAGGGAGTGAGGATCCTGGAACCAGGTGTTATCAAGCAGGTCCCACTGTACACTCTAGAGTTAAAATCCTAATGTGGGTACTTAAAACTGGAGTGATGGATCCAGAATTGTGTGGACATGAGCAAGAACACTCCCACACTGAGCCAGCCGAATTTGGAAAACATCTTTTTCTCTCCTCTCAGGCCCACCACACACTGGGCTGCGGGGTTTCATACTGAAAAGCTGCTTCCCAAAGATGGTGCACACGTTTGAAAATGCTGAGCTCCTGTTTCGCTGCAGATGGAGGAAACATGTACATTTCCCAAACAAGCAGGAGAAGCTTATCAGAGGCTGAAGACAAGTTTATGACTTACGATACGCTGCCATAAAGCCGATCTCTGGTAAACTAGATCATGAAGAATCAGATTTAGGAGTGCAGGACGAATGTATTAGAAACAAATGGGTGATGTCACAGAGACTGTCTCCATGTAGTGTGTGGTCTATTCTATAGATACAGTGATTAACATGCGAGTAAAGCATGCTGCTCTCCAAAAATAATATGTAGTTTTTGGTGTTTTTTTTTGCTTTAGATGGTGAAGAAATATACAGAATTTTTTAGAACACGTTCACTTAAGTTCCCCTCTTTTAGATGATCCGGGTCGTAAACTACACAACAACACTATGTTCTAAAAATGGCACAAGATTTCCAAAAGATTTCCACAAGATTTTTACGAGATTTTCACGAGACTCACGAGGCTGAAAAGATGAGACCGTCGCATAAGGATCTCCCAACTGGGTCATGACACATTGAAAGGGTGGGCCTCAAACACCAAGGTCTGGCCACAGCTTCGCCGCTGCCGCCCAGCAGCTTAAACAAAGTGTTTCAGACAAGGGTGGAAAATTTCCGGTTAAATTTCAGGAAAGTTTTCGTGGAAAATTTTGTCTCAATTTTTTTTTAAATCAACTTGATCTAAAAATATTGCATGAGACATGTTTGCATACATGTCTGCATATAAAAACAAACAAACTGTTTAATATTCATACATGTGTATGACCAGGTAAATGCAGGTATTATAAGCTCCTAGAAAATTTCTGTCAATTCCCTTTAATTTCCGGAAATTCCCATGGGAAGCTTCCAATTTTGAAAATTCACAGAATTTTGCAACCCTGTTTCAGACGGAGGCTGAAATAAGTGTTTTCTAAAACTCCAGAGAGAGAAAAATAGAGATTTGTCTGAGCAGTAAATCATGTAAAGATACTACGGGGGCACCAGAGGGACAGAATAAAACCAACAAAAAAGGCATGATACCCCCTCTTTAATTTAAATTTGTTCAGAGTCGAGTCCCATCTTTCTGCCTGTATTTGAATAAATGAACCCTCTGTTAAGCTTGAGTAAAGGAATGTTACGTAACTTTGAGAGGGTGACAGGTGGGGGTCGTGTTCAGACTATTTTAACTGACGTGACCCTGCGAGGGCTCTTTGATAACTCAGCAAATAGACTCAGAATATCATTCATTATAATTGCACACTTTTACATAAAGTCAGGTCCAGTCGGGGACAAACCGCTGAGGTAGTTTGTGGGATAAAATCGCTTGGAGTCTAAATGAAGCCGGGACGCAGACTTCAATCTCCAGACACCAAGTAGAGCTGCTCATAACTGACAGGATCCCAAAATAGACGAACCTTCATGTGTTTTTCTGGCCTGTAAATCACTAATAATATCAGCTCACGCTGTCGTCTAGATGAAAATTGCAGGTTAATGCGACCTGATTTTGTCCCGCAGCAGGAAGCCGTGAATAGCAACACGTTATAGCTTTAATGTGTTTGTGTAATTAAGGAAAGCACTCTGAATCATACCTCTGCCGCTGTTGCAACACGAGCACAATACAGGCTGGTAGCTGATGGATATGAGTAGAGCGAACCATCCACCTAACGCTCAGACGGAGGCGGAGAGGGTGTAGAAGCTGCAGTATAAAGTGAGGCAGAAATAAAACCTGCCACAGACCCTGAACCGAAGCACTATGGAGGTGTTTTTATCCTGCTTACTTACTGTATCCTTTCTGTTTTTCACTGCACAGAAACAGGAAACTCAAACCTGAACACAGAACGTGATGTTGCTGTGCACGTGTACATCACACAGACTCTTCTAGATGTAACTTTGTATGTCGTTGTACAAGTGATCATTTTGTGTAATTTCAGGTTTTGAGCTGTTGTTTAAGCTCGCTTGGTGGTAAAAAGGCTGTAATTTAGTGAGAAAAGATTATCATCTGAAAGAAGCGGTCACTCAGGTAACTGTGTCCTGATGAGCTATTACCCTTCACTGTTCATTCTTCACTCTTTAAACCATCACTCTGAGGTTTCTTACACCTCTCAGTACAGCGGAAGTTAACCAGCTTCAGTTTTGTTTTCTTGAATCATGAGCTTTGCACATCTTACGAGATGTTGACGAATCGAGCTTGAAGTATCTTCAAACTGCTGCGCCTCTGTAGTTAGCTTCCTCCATGCTATGCTAGCTCTCACTGAGTAAAGTCCACCGGGGCTGATTGTTGTAAGCAATAATAACTCAAATAAAAAAGGGATTGAGAAGAGCTGCATTGTGGCTTTATGAAATTATATCGAACCAGTACCAACCAATACCTTTTAATACCGGATATCTTAGAAACTGAAATCTGAGATCATTCGATTACCTAATACAAACCAATACCTGATTCCAACTTAAACCAGATGAGACCAAATACCTGACACAAACCCAAACCCAATACTCCAAACTAGGGCTGCAACGATTAGTCGACATAATCGACAACGTCGATTACACAAATTCGTCGACGTGAAAAAATCAGTGTCGACTCGTCGTGCTATTGTTGTTGTAAATAAAAATCACACATGGACCGCTTTATGCGTCATGCAGCTGTAACTGCAGTACACTACACTGTAGTGACTACAGGTAGTGCTGGAGGCAGAATCAGAGTCGGCGTCAGACAAAATTCAAGGGGGGGGGGCATCAAGACAACAGCAGGGGGGCACAACGTCTTGATCATGACTGGATTTATTCTGTATAGCTATGTCTATGATAGCCATTTAAACACACATCAAGAATCACTCAACAGATTGTACAAAGTTCAAATTTACGCCCGCAGGAAGGCACTAAACCACAGCTGAGAGTCACGCATCTCTCTCTCTCTCCTCTCCCTCCGGTGTGCACACAACTATGCGCGCTTAAGCGCACCAATATTAAACACATTAAACAGCGATTAAATACGAAACGTTTACGTTAACAAGGAAACCCAAACGGTAACAGAACTTTAAAGGTACCTCCAATTTAGAGGAGGGAAAATGAATTCTAGAATGTTAATATTTTTTTTTTCCCGTTCCCCCCCCCTTGACGCCGACACCGGGCAGAATCGCTCGCTGCCAGCAAACTCCGTAAACTCCGACCTAAAGTTTCAAGAGTTTGGAAACATTTCACTGAAAATAAACCAATGAAACACATTAAATGCAATCTCTGTGAAGCTCAGCTTTCATTCCATGGCAGCACTACGGTGATGCACGAACATCTTAAACGCCGACACCCCTGAGCCGCTATGTTGAAAAATATACCAACTATATGACAGAAAAATGTTTCATGGGTCAGTATTTAATATATTTTTTAAAAAAACATACATTGTTAGAGTATAACAGGGTAACTTTGAAAGGTGTGAAGATTTAAGCAAGTTCGGTTGCTGGACACAGAAGTCCAAAATAGGTGCTTAAAAATAAAGAAGATAATCGTGACTAATCGACTAATCGAAAAGATAAATGATAGATTAGTCGACAACAAAAATAATCATTAGTTGCAGCCCTACTCCAAACCAACCAAGATCCATTAGCTGATATAAAATAATACCCAGAACCATCCAATACCTGATACATTTCGAAACCCGATACCAACTGAGACCAGGTATCAGATACCAACCAGTCATTACCTTTTACCAATGAATACCCAATATCTGATACAAGACACTTTGTAAATATGGGATACCTGGTAAGAAACTGATGCCTGATACCACGCAGTACCCCATAAGAAAACAATACCCAATACCGTACAGTGCCCGATACCACAACATTCCCAATACAAACCAGTACCTGATACCAATTGATACCCAACACCAACTAACACCTGATACCTTCCCATAACCAATACCAAGTGAAACCAGATACCATACCTTACAGAAAGATTCACGCCCATTACCGACCAATACTCAATACCAATTGATACCCCATACTACCTATTAACCAATACCAACCAATACCCAATACAACCAGTACCTGATACCAAGTGGTACCCAACAATACCTGGTACTAACAGATACCTGATACCAGCTAATACATGATGGTTCTTGGTGACATGGAATCAACACAGTATCATCACACAAAATATCATCACACTGTACAACATGGTCCCAAGAAATTATCCATTTCTTGACTTTTTCAAGTTTAAAAGTCATGAGTCCAGATTTGAATGTTTAAGGTCTCTGTTAGAGAATCTTTTTAAGGGATACTTTAAACAAAAATACAGGAAAACCAGCCTTCCATGAGTTTTGTTGTGATTTTTGATGTTCTCTCTCAGCCTTTCCTTCTTTGCAAACTTCCATGAACTACAACAGTCTGTCAACAAGATGAGAGAAAAAAAAACAGATTTATTTAGAGTAGAGATCCAGCTGAGAGAGGAACCAGAGACGGATAATTCTCTGCATCAAAAGCGGCAGAAAGAGGTTTTCAGTGAGCAGGAAAGTGATCTCTTCAGTCAGCCTGTGGTTTAAGCAGAGAGACCTTGTCAGAGCCCAGATTACATCATGGATCTATCGTTCTTTAGGGCACTTCAAACCTCACATATCACTGCTTACTGCGTCTCAGAGTTAATGTGGGCCTCGTTACAGGCTGAGGAGGGAAGCTGCGGCCTCATTCCAGCAGCCCGGTTCAATTTCTGTAAGTCCTCGAGAGATGAGACGAGGCAAATCAAGGCGGCACGTTGACCTGGTTTTCAGAGTCCAGATCATTCTGCCTCTCATGCATAATGAAAAGACCGATGATTAGCCAAGAATGGGACGCAGACTTCATCTTTGTTTCTAAATCCTAGTCTGTAAACTGATTTATAAAAAGAACACGTTTAACTCAAAGTGGGGTTTATTTTAACGCACTGATGTGTTTTTGACACATTTCAACATGAAAGAAGTCAAACAGAGACAGAAGGCTGCCATCCTGCTCTGTTATATCTTAAGTATAAAGTGTTTGGTACTGTTCTTTGTGTTTTATTAGAGCTCTAAATCTGGAACCCCTTTCCTCTCTTTTTCAGGGAAATGAAGCCAGTTACGCCCTGGACATGTGCTCGCACTGTAAGTATCCATAAATAACACGTCGCCTCATTCAGTCAGTTAAAACGGCTTCAACGATACAAATACAAACAATCACCGCCTCCCCTCACCGTTAAATATCCTCAGATCTGCTCAGAGTTCCTAAAATATAAAGACCAAATACAGACCAGCACAAACTGAGCTCACATCAGGTTTGGAATAAAACCAGGAGCGACTACAAAGTGGATCCCTCAGGATCAGCTCCACCGCAGGATGGCAACATTCAAACGGTTGGCCGTTTGGATCGGTACCAGGGTTTCTCCGATGAATAACTATCAGTGTGGTTCTGTGTCTGCTGTGAGGACCCGTCCATCTAAATCTGTCCAAATGAGCCATCATCCTTGAATTTAATCTCTAATCTCTGATTATGTAGTCTCAGTTGAATTTTAGTAAAAATAATATTTTTTAAAGTTATTTTTTGTCCCTTTTATGCCTTTAATTTGAAAGGACAGGACAGCAGGAAACCAGGTGAGAGTGTGGAGTGACATGTGGGAAAGTCACAACAGGCAGGACTTGAACCCGGGCTGCCTGCTCATGGGCTGTTTGCCATATGGAGCATAACCTAAACCACCAGGTCATCCGCACTCTGTAAAATTAATATTTTATTCTGAGAATGAAAAAAAGTCAACATTCGAAGACATTCACACAATTGTACAAATGTGAATGAGAAGGGGTCCCTCCAAACTCCACTCCGGTCTGTTGTCATCCAACAAGACTGAGCCCTAACACAGCTCCAGGTGAAACCAGGTGAGGAATTATTCAGTTTTCATAGACTGTTCAGAGCACTTCGAGATCCGATTTGAGCTACAGTTTACGTCATGAGTGACAAACGATAACGAACTGAATGGTCAGAGTATCTTTTTGGCCTTTAACTTGGCTTCATTCATTCATTACTTGTGCAAATTTTGCTTGATTTCAAATATTTCAACACATTTAAATGAAGCAAATTGGTGTGAAAACAATAAAAGATTAAAATGACAATTCTAAAAAAAAAAGTAGTATTTTGGTTGATAGTCTGACTTTATCACATATAAAGTACTTCATCACAGTACTCCACAACCATTTGGGTCAGAGAGAGAATTCAGATGGTCCCTTAAAGAAGAGTTTTACAAGCATGAACTTTGACTCTTAAGGACAAAATAACAACAAAAAAAGTCCAGGTGCCCTGTATGAGGCTTGGATCATGAAGGGTTGAAAAGTAAAAAAATCATTTATTAAGTTACAATCAAGAGAAAAAAAGTTTTAGAAATTTGAGGCTAAATTCAGAAATTTATATTAGAATTCTGTGAAAAATTTAGAGGTAAAATAAGTCTGATATTAGATCAGGTTAGCTTAGCATAGTTTAAATTAGCCTAGCTAAGCTAAGGTTAGGATAGCTTAGATGAGGTAAGGTAAGCTTAGCTAAGGAAATCGTAGGTGAGGTTGGGTGGGGCTAGGTTATGTAAGGTAGGGTTGGGTTAGGTTGGGTTTGGGTTTGGTTAGGTTATGTTAGGTTAGGATAGCTTAGGTTAGGTTGGGTTTGGTAAGGTTAGGATAGCTTAGGTAGGGTTGGGTTAGGGTTAGGTTAATAAGGTATGATTGGGTTGGGTTGGTTTTGGGTTAGGTAAGGTAAGGTTAGGTTAGGTTTGGTTGGGGTTGGCTTTGGTTTAGGGTAGGTTAGGTTGGGTTAGAGTTAGGTTAAGTTAGGTAAGATTAGGTTTGGTTGGGGTTGGCTTTGGTTTAGGGTAGGTTAGGTTGGGTTAGGGCTAGGTTAGGTGAGGATAGCTTAGGTTAGGTTATGGTTGGGTTGGGTTTGGTTAGGTTGGGTTACTTTAATAGTCAGACTTTTATTTTAGAATTTGGACATTTTATTTACATTTTATCGACCTAAATCTTAAGATTTATTAAGTCAGTATATCGGGATTTAAGTTGTAATGTTGTGAGAAAGAAGCTGTTTACTTCTGATTTTGTCTCTAATCCACAGAGGGTCATCAGTAGGGCTGGGACCACGTGCTTTTCTCCTCATTCGATTCTTTTATGAGTTTTTGGGGGTTCTGATTGGATGTAAATTGTGATATTTTGATACTGATGATTTTTGTGATTTTCCTTCCTTTATTTAACACCAGTCCATGTAAAGGTGAGTGATGATGATGTCTACAGACTATCAGGAGCCATATTTTTCAGCCCAGCTTATAAACAAAGACTAAAATGAGGGATTAAACTTTGGGAAAAACTCAGTTTTTAACAAAAAAAAAAAAAAAAATCCAGATACTTCTGTGAGACGATTTCTGTCTCCTGCCCCTTGAAATCAGTTTGTGATGATGTGGTGGATGTTCCTCTCACCACATGCTGCACCCTCTCCTCTCTTTGGGCCTCTGAAGGAGTCCGACCCAGACTCTGACACTCTGAGGCTAAATATGCCTCATCGCTCTGCAGAGGTCGGTGTCAGGGCTGCTGGGAAAACCGTCTCTATTCTGGTCACGCTAATATCCTGTTTTCAATTAGATCTGACCCCTCCTGCTCCGCAGAGGAAGACCCGCTGCTTCATTAAGAAACAATGACTGCAAGGTGCAGGGCTGCCGTCCTCTGTAGCTCCCCCCACAGGAAGATCGAGGTGTGAGGTTTGCAGAGTGGATTGGAGTCCTAAAGAGCTGTTAATAAAAGGTGTCAGGAGCAGGAGGGACCCCGAGGGGACGGTTTAAGACCTCAGCTCTGTCTCTGCCCTCAGACTGTCTGAACTATTGTCAAACAGCTGCTTTTCCACTCTGATATGACCTGAGAAGAATCTCCTCAACAACTCAAAACCAGCTCCTTCCTTCACAGTTTGTGTGTAACTTTGACTTTCTTTGACTTTAAATGTGAAGAGTGTAAAGAGAAACTCAGTCCAGTCCATGTGTGTCAGGAGTGTTTGCTGCTTCCTCTGACAGCAGGACACAAACTCCTGTCCTTCTTCCCTCTTCTTGGGGCCATCTAGTGGTGGTTGTGTGTCATAGCAGCAGTCAGAGGTCTACATGAAGGCCTGTTGTTGTTGCTGCTGCTTCTGTGGTGTAGTCAGTCCATTACCCATAACCCTTAGCGAGTTTGAACCTGAATCTTCAGTCTTTCTATGAAACAATGAGTCCAGGATGAAAAGTAGAAAGCAGCAGTTCTCTGTCTGAGTCTTGTTCCCTGAAAGATGAACGCAGCAGGAAACTACAGATGGAAGCAGGAAACTGTGTTTGTTCAGCGTTTGCTGCTGTTCACTCTTTATTTTACAGTCACATGTTCACAGAGATTTGCTGACTCATCATCAGACTGCACTTTATTTCTGACTCCAATAAAAAATAACAGAAGCAGGGCTGCACGATACGGCCCAAAACCAATATCTGGATATTTTCAGGCCATATGGCGATACACTACATATATCTTGATGTGCTGATTTTTCCTCTAAATCACTGTATGAATGAAAAATTTAACCCTTTGATACATAAAATGACACCAGTATAATGATTCAAGCAGAGCCTTCAGTTGGATTTTTACAAAAAGGGTAAAATCACAGTCAGGTTCAGTTTAGTGAACCTTTGATTTCAATCCAAACTTGATGGAGTTCCATCTGATGTGCAACAAGCGGTGACATATGGAGTATATTGGATACATCAAGCACCTCTAAACAGAAGAGAGCAACAGGCAAAGAAAGCAGACTTTGGACAGGATGTTGAATCCTTGAAGAAGTGGAGGTCATTGAAAACTAAAGCACAGCATAAAAACAGGTTCAGACAGGATATAAATGTAGCCGTCCATTAACTCTCTGCTCCCTTTATGAACATGAAGGTTTCATATTTCAATGAGAGAGAAACTATTGATGAGTGACAGGAGAGATGATCAGAGGAGCAGAGTTTATACCTCCATCATTAAAACAGGGACTGAAGTAAGGGTAGAGTTTGTCAGAGAAGGAGCAGCCAGTGAAGGAGTAGATAAGATCTGCAGAGTCTACGTCATGAAAGGAGACCAGACCCTCCTCATAGTCCACAAACACCCCCACCTTCTCAGGCTGAGACCTCAGAGAGAGACAGACTGGAGGGTCATCAAGAGCTTCATACTGGTTTCCATTTTCCATCAAAATACTCCAGATACCATCCTCAGGACTCGGTGTGATGTCTCCCTTCCTGTCGATGGACTCTCTGACCACTCCTAAAGCCCATGAAGTTTTTCCTTTAACCTGAACCTCGTAGTAAAATCTGCCTGAAGACAAACTCTGCTTCCCTAAAACACAAACACATCTATCAAACCTCTCTGGGTTGTCTGGAAGATTCTTCCTCACATCACAGTGATGAACTTGTTTCCCATCATCAGACAGGATGAGTTCAGGATGTGCTGTATCAGGATCCAGAGTCACATCTGCTGCATACTGCTGGACTCTCTTCAGCTCAGCTTGAAGCAGCTTCTTGATCTCCTCTCTGAGGGTCTCCTCCAGCTGAGCAGCAGCTCTCACCACAGTCCCCTCATATGAAGGTGGATGGACATGAACCTCTGTCCAGTCTTTGGTTGGTGGTGGCTGGTTGATGTTCAGGGTCTGGACTCTGTGGAGCAGATGGAGGTGGTCTTCAGAGCGTGAGAGCTGCTCCACCTCAGAGCTTCTCTTCATCAGCTCAGAGATTTCCTCTTCCAGCTGCTTGATGAAGTCTTGGGCCTGTTTCTCTCCACGTTTCTGCTTCTCTTGGATGGTGTGGATGAGCTCGGCCTGGCCTCTCTCAACGGACTCCTTCAGAGCGGTGAAGACTCGAACACCTTCTGCCATCTCTCTGTCTGCGTTTTCCTTACTGAGGTGGCCTGAGAGTTTGATCTCCTCCATCTTCAGTCGTCTTTTCTGGATCATCTGCTGGATTTCAGCCTCTGTCTGCTCCAGCTCGGCCTTCTTTTCTTCATATTCTTCTCTCAGAGGAACAAACTTGTGTGTCTTGTGGTCTAAAACAGAGCAGAGCATGCAGACACAGGTCTGATCGGTCTTACAGAACAGCTCCAGAGGTTTATCGTGCTTCGGACACATCCTGTCCTCCAGGTTCTCCACAGGGTCCATCAGCTGATGTCTTTTCAGACGTGGAGCTGTCAGGTGAGTCTCCAGGTGAGTCTGACAGAAGGAGAGCAGACAGTCTGAGCAGGACTTCAGGGCCTTCAGTTTGGTTCCAGTGCAGACGTCACAGAGGACTTCTCCTGGTTTGGACACTTGTTGCTGTGAGCTGCTGCTGCTGGCTTCCTGCTGAGCTTTGGCTCTGAACTGAGCGACCACCTCAGAGAGCAAAGTGTTGACCCTCAGATCAGGTCTTGAGATAAAAACCTCTTTACACATGGGACACTGGCTCCTGTCACTGCTATCCCAGTGTTTAGTGATGCAGCTTTGGCAGAAGTTGTGTCCACATGGTGTGCTGACAGGATGAGTGAAGACATCCAGACAGATGGAGCACGTTGGTAGTTTGCAGCGGCCATATCTGCACACAGAGAAGAAGACGACTCAAAACAGGAAGCCACCACTGTTGTTGTCTTTTTATCACATATGATATTTGACTGTCGGCCACCTGGATCTGTTGGTAACATGAACTGTTTGCTGCTTTGACCAACTGGAGCTCACTCTGCAGACTCCAGCATAGGAACCAAACAACATCCAAATCCAACAACACAGGAACCAAAAAGCATGGGAACCCAACAACAATAAAGGACCCATAAAACATAGGAACCAAATAACATAGGAACCAAACAGGATGGATCCCAATAACCTGATAACAAAGGAAAGTAACAACATAGAAAACCAAAAACAAATGAAAATGGCAACTTGAGTCTCATCGTCTTTGGAAAACAGCAACTAAGAAACCATCAAACATAAACCATCAACATAAGAGCCCAAGAACTTAGGAACCAAACAACGTAGGAACTAAATTACAATGAACACAACATAATTAGAACCATAATTACCGGAACTCAACAACTTAGAAACCTTAAAACAAAGGAAAGTGGAAACTTTAGACTCATCATCTTTTGAATCCACCAACACATGAAGCCAACAACACAAGAAACCCACAACTTGTAAAAACAGGCTTCTAAAAGCATAAAGATCAGAGCAGTCAGTCAGTACAAACAAAGACGTTCATTGAGTCCATGTTTTCAGTCACAGTCTCAATCATGATTTAATCAACATTCATCTGTTGTTTTATTTTTCAGACCGTCTCCCAAGCTCTAATCCATCAGGGTCTAATGTTGTCCAAACACACTCAAAGTTTTTCACTTTGTTTTAAAAATATAAGATTGTATGAAAGTTTATCTGTTTGGAGCTCATTATTAAAATAAAGTGTTTCATTTTATTCTAATTTATCGATGATGAACCTGAACAAATTTTTTGATTTCAAAATAATAAAAAAATATTCTGCCTTCTTCAAAATAAAAGCTTTGTAATGATTCTCTGATTAGAAGGCTTTTATTGTGAAACAGCCAGAGGAAGAAGAATCCAATGTCTGCAGAAACTTTTCAGTCAGAGTAAAACCAGGAAACTGAACGGGCCGAGGTCAAAAACAAAGAAACTGTCTGGTTAGCTGGTTAAACTGGTTAAAGTGGTTAAAGTGCACTGATAAAAATTTCCTGCCCAATCTACTTAAAAAAATTGACGCAACTTTTTGCATAATTTATTTATGTTTCAAAAACTAAAGTTTTCTTTGTTAAGAATACTTGATTATGTTTGTACATGAAAAAGAAAACTCAAGTAATTCAAACTTAATTTTGTTAATTAAATCTAACAAAACTAGACTTTGTACATATAACTTATATTTTCAAAACAATAAATAATATTTTTAAGTAAAGCCAACTTGATTTTAGTCAGTCATCAAAACAAAACTTGATTTTGTATTTGGTACATGATTTTTTTGATATTAATATTAGACTTTTCCATTAAATGCAACTTAATTTTACTAGTACATCAAGCACAATAATTATAGTAGCAATTACTTATTTTTTTCAATATTTTTGATCATTTAACCAGGAAAGTCTACTTAATGTTATTAAGTTGACTGGACATAAATTATTACATAAACTTTACTAAATGCTATTTATATATTCATTCATGACTATTGATTTTCATATGTTCTAGTGTTACATCAAAGTAAAATGCAAAATTTAAATGTTTGTTCCTTACAATATTGCAAAACAGCAACTTTGATACAAATATGTAAAATTAAAAGTCCAAAACAAAGCCACTACCCAAAATTAAAGGGGGAAAAATCATGACAAAGATTCTTTCAAAGTCTTGTACCATGTCTGTTTTATTGACAAAATACAATACATAGACAAAGATGTAAAATATTGACAATATCAGAAAACTGCCTTTCTAAAATGAAAAACTGCCTGCCCTCCTGCCTTGTCCTGAGATTCATCTAATTGATGTGATTCAAACTCATAATGAAAACTGCAAGCATTTTTAAACATTTTGACTGTCTATCATCAAGACCCACAATGTGTCAGCCTGAATTAAAGAGGGATGAGAAACAGACAAGGCAAGTTAAACATCAACTGAGATTACATAAATAGATTTTTTTCTTTCTTTTTCTAGGACATCTGTTTTTAACATACCTTGACATGTTTCGGCGGAAACTTCCGCCTTCTTCAGAAGTGTCACATGGTGGTTGGTGTGACACTTCAGGTGCAACAAAGTTACAAACCTTGCAAATCCATCCCATAAAAAAAATCAAAGAAAACAATTTCTAGATGCTGTATCAAAGGGCATCCAGGAGTCATTTGGTGGATTCTCTGGTGGAGATTAGTTGACCGACTGTCCATGTATGTCAGATATGTGTGAAATCCAGTTGCATTCAAGGACCATGGCTTCTGTTCAGCAGAGTCAACCTCTCCATATGACGGTTCATCTGACCTCAATTGTGGAAAAAAAAAAGGAGTGGCTCAAAACATATTCATTTATATGAATTATTAACATTGGCAAAACCATTTTTTATGATAGACTTGTGCCATCAGTTTCACCACGAGGTACATCATAAGAATTAACTACACAATGTAACTCTAGATTTTAATTTATTTATGTGCATTTTTAATGGACCATGAGCCATTATCAACATCAACTGATGTCAGAGTGAAACAAGTATTTTGTGAGCAAAATGTGTGTTAAAATGTTTAATCAACAAAGTAAAAATGACAACCTAATGTGGAGTTAGAGCTGGGCAAAGAAATTGTTTAAATCAAGTAATTCAAATTATCTTCTGCAGAAGATTTAAAAAATTAAAAATCAAGATTTTTGGTAAGTAGTTGCAATTTTTTAAGAAAGTTACAATTTTCAAGAGTCGGCCATGTAGTTTTTGCACAAGCACTTTAATAGGCTTTTATTTGTTATTTCAGTAGATTAAATATTGATCAGAGAGTTTCATGCTAATACTGTAAAAATACCTCAGCCTTTTAGTGTTTATGTAGACAAACCTGCCTACGTTTATACTAAATAATCAACCTTTTATGACCCACAGACTTTGACTTTAAGGGGGAAACATTTAGACAACATAAAAGCAAAACTTGATTTGTTTCATTTTTATGTCACTGGGATTTTTGTTTCTTTCAGGGAGGGAAAAATCAATTAAAATCGTAAATCTAGTGTTGTGGAAAAAAATCTGAGACTTTATCTCTAGGCCATATCACCCAACCCTATGTGTAGAATGCAACAATATATGCATTTAAAACAGATTTACTTGCAAAATTCTCTTATTGTACATCTGCACAAATATTTTATAAATCTAAACTGATATGTTTAAAACATATGTCTAGTGAAGTTGAAACCAACTTAAGCACTTAAACTTGTATTAATTATTATCATTTCAACCATTATTAGTACTATGTTAATACTAGTATTGTTATTGTGCAGATTTTCTTGACATTTGACAATCTGACACATTTGGGGCCTTTAAGTTTAGTGAATCTAATCGCTGGCATACTTTAACCACTAATACCAACCGAGTAATTGAACATACCTTCGTTCAGTACAGTCTGTGAAGATCGCTGATGTAAAACCTGTAAAAGGCAAGTGTCTCAATAAGTATCTTGGCAATAATACAAACAAAAATTACTGCTGATGTGAGTTCTTACATGCCTCCATGACTGATTTCATAAACACTTGATTCCAAAAGAAAAATTATTTTCTATGGTTTCTGGGTCTCTCTTGTTCCTTTAGGTGTAATAAAGACATATAGCCGAAATGTACAGTCAAAACAACTGACAAAAATAAATAAATAAAAAACCTACTTTTGTCTAAATTTCTTTTTACTGTTGGAAGTATCTTGCTAGTTTTAGGGTGATAATGACTAGCATAACTGCCTTATTAGTAATATCAATTAAGTATATCTCTCATTAAACACGTGTTCCACACTTACCTTGTGATAACACATACATGCTATATTAGTGAGAACCAGTCATCCAACAGACAACCAGGAGGATTTTTTAAGCTACCAAGACAACTTGGAATACACTGTTGTATTATGCAGCATGGCGGTCCAGCTACGTGACGGTTTCTGCTGGTATTGGCGAGAAACAGCGCCATATCTAGCAAAGTTTAACCAAGAGACCAAGCTGGCCACCAACCGATTTACAGACTTGTTTAGGGGGTCTAAGAGCGCGGTCACACTGGCCAAACGTTCCGTGCCGGGCTCAGGCACGATTGCCCCCCCGCAGCGCTGCTCCTCAGCTGGCCAGCAAGGCCCGCGGTCACACTACTTCAAACTTTAGGCAAATGCACGGCCCGCCTATCATGCAGCGCGGTCTCACAATGAGTCACAGAGAACAGGATTATAATTTTAGTGACTTTTTGGCTCATGTTAAGTTGTTTTGGTCTGACTCAGCTTTTTTTCAGTGTGGTTCTCTGGTTGTCTGTCAGGTGAAGGCTCAGGTAGTGAACCTGTCAGCAGTTTGAGCAGGACCACATGAACAGAGTGGATCTTCCTGTCTCAGTGGAGCTCAGTTCAGTCTTAATCCTGCTTGTTCAAAGTGTAAATATGATCAGGAGTACTCACCGCTGTTTGGCACAGACTTTAGAGAAATGGGATTGACTCAGTTCGAATCTTCACTCAGAGGAAATCAGAGAAACGTCTGCTCTGCTGTGTGGCTGCTGCTGAGTGTCAGACGTTGAGTTTTGTTTCTTCAGAGTGACGTTGGAGCTCCTCTCCTCCCTCAGGTGGGGCTCCGCCTCAGACTGACTGAACTATTGTCAAACAGCTGCTTTTCCACTCTGATCTGACCTGAGAAGAATCTCCTCAACAACTCAAAACCAGCTCCTTCCTTCACAGTTTGTGTGTAACTTTGACTTTCTTTGACTTTAAATGTGAAGAGTGTAAAGAGAAACTCAGTCCAGTCCATGTGTGTCAGGAGTGTTTGCTGCTTCCTCTGACAGCAGGACACAAACTCCTGTCCTTCTTCCCTCTTCTTGGGGCCATCTAGTGGTGGTTGTGTGTCATAGCAGCAGTCAGAGGTCTACATGAAGGCCTGTTGTTGTTGTTGTTGTTGCTACTGCTGTGGTGTAGCAGGGAGTCCTGTAGGAGTACAGAGATGGTCACAGCTTTAACACATTTCACTTATTTCTGACTTTAGAAACCAAAGAATCACTGGATCACTTTTCTTTTGTTGAGCAGCTGTTTTTTTTTAATCAGATAAATCTGTAACAACAGAAATTAACCTCCTTTTATCAGGCTGATATCTGTGTTGTGACTATTCTACAGCAGATTAATCAGCAGCTTGTTTTTGTCGTAGTTTTTTTAATGAATATTTATACAGTTTATCTCCAGGAGCAGAATTTTAGAAGGCTCATTAAAAGTGACGCTCTCTACTTTTCAGAAAGTTTGTAGGATCTTTGTTTTTGAGGCCTGTGAAACTTTTGATTGTTTGAAAGACGGTAAAATTATCTCCACTCACAACAACACAATACACCCCCCAGCTGCACTGAGCGGCTGATTCATGGCGATCAGCAGAGTGATTAGTGTTGAAAGAGGCGTCACATGACCCAGTGATAGGGCTTAGAGCGCAGCACTGGGAGGTCCGGCTGCACAAGGTTCAACCTGACCTGTGCAGGAAGAGAGCAGCCGCTCTGAACAAACCATGGCCGGTACCAGGAAGGAACCAGGTGAGACTGGAGGTGTCGTACAGGGAAATACTCTCCACAGGAGGAGGGACGGTGCAGGAGGACGACAGGTGTCTCTAAGTTTACAGGGAGGAGTTTGGTCTGAATAATCCCTTTGTGTTAAAGGAGAAACTTTGTGTGCTTCAGTCCGTCTCTAATACTCTCCCTCCCGCTCTCTGTCTCTGTTTCATTGCAGTCGATGCTGATGAGATTAAGAGGCTAGGAAAGAGATTTAAGAAACTCGACCTAGATAACTCCGGCTCCCTGAGCGTGGAGGAGTTTATGTCCTTACCGGAGCTGCAGCAGAATCCCCTCGTGCAGCGAGTCATCGACATATTCGACACCGACGGGAACGGAGAAGTGGACTTTAAAGGTAAAACATGAAAGAGACGCGTCTCTCTACACTCTGAGGAATCCTTTTCACCTTTTACATCAGGCCAGTTCAGCACCTGGACTCTTCTACTACCGAGCCTTGCTGTTGTAAACAGTACAGAATGTGGTTTGTGTGATGTGATGACTTCCCCTACACACAACCAGCGTTCAGTGAATTCATCACGGTTTTGATTAGGGCCCGAACAGCTGATTGTATCCTTTTTCAAAATAATCATAATCAGCAGGAGTTCTGCCGATAATCAGCCGATTATCAGCCGATTATCTGCCGATTATCTGCCGATTATCTGCCGATTATCTGCCGATAATCTGCCGATTATCTGCCGATTATCGTTTTTTTTGCATATTTTTATACTTGAAAATTTCTCTTTGTTGTAAAGATAAATAAATACTTGAAGACAAAATATTGTAAAGCAGTAAAATGTTCTGCCTGCAATTCATATCAAGTGACCAAAAAGAGAAGTTGTTATATTCATTTTATATTTTTAAAAATTAATCGGCCGATTAATCGGTTATTGGATTTTTTTCCTGCCAAATATCGGAATCGGCGTCGGCCTAAAAACAATCAGAATCGGTCGGGTCGTGGTTTTGATGAAGTTAACAGATGTTCTTTTGACCTTTTCACGCAGAGTTCATTGAAGGCGTCTCCCAGTTCAGCGTGAAAGGCGACAAGGAGCAGAAGTTGCGCTGTAAGTGTCCACAAACAAAACGTCTCCCGAGAACAGGACGATGTTTTCGAGAGAAAAACGTAAAGTTCTGTCTCTGTCTCTCCTCAGTCGCCTTCAGGATCTACGACATGGACAAAGACGGCTACATATCCAACGGGGAGCTCTTCCAGGTCCTCAAGATGATGGTTGGCAACAACCTGAAGGACACCCAGCTCCAGCAGATCGTGGACAAAACCATCATCAACGCAGACAAAGACGGAGATGGCAGGATATCCTTCGAGGAGTTCTGTGCGGTGAGCGAGGAAGCCCGACGCTGTTTTTCTCTCTGTTGTGGAAAAAGTGTTGAAGCCCTGATGTGTGAGGTCACTTCCTGTTCTCTCTCTCCTGCAGGTGGTGGGTGGATTAGACATTCACAAAAAGATGGTGGTGGACGTCTGACAACCTCCCGCTCTGGCTGCGTTGACTGAAGTTCTGCTCGAAGTCGTCGTCCAGCTTAACACTCTGTTTGTTTTCAACAGAAGTATTTTCTCTGTGAAAAACCTCCCCCCTCCCTCCCCCTTCCACCTCCCACCCCCCCCCCCCCCTCCCCCCTCCGAAGCCAAACTCTCACCAAGTATTACCGAACAGGAACTCTCAGTGACTCGACGTCGCACTTTAACAGCGGACGGACAGCTTTTTAACGCAGAGCGGCGGTTTCAGTTTGGTGGAGGGAAGCTGGAGAGTGTGTGTGTTTGTGTGTGTGTGTGTGTGTGTGTGTATGAGGCGTGTGTGTGTGTGTTCTGTATGTTTTACTGGTTTTTCAAGGTATGTGGGTTTTTTATATTTATTTTGGTGTCATAGTTTTTGTTTGGAGAATCAGAGGAAGTGGACGAGTGTGTTTCGCCGTGATGTTTTACTTGATTTCAGAAACAGAGCATGAAGTGCCAACACCACATTTATTGACATGCAGTTGACTTACAGGTGAAATCTGTGTCTTTACTTTAGAGATGTAACCGTATTATTGAATGCATTTATCTTACTGGAGTGTCGCTTTATTTACACTTGAACATCGGCTTCTTTTTACCGTCACGTTTGGCAGAATAACGCCAGGAACAAACGGGCAGATGTGCACTGCATGTTTTTAAACGACAGACTGTGACGTCGATAAACAGACGAGGAGTTCATTTCCTGACTTTAGACGCTTCTGTTTTGACTTTGATTTAGATTTAACGCTCAAAACTTGTTGTGGACGTTATTTAGGAATCAGAAACTGGTGAAAACGCTCGGACACAGCGTCAAAGCGAGAAACTTTGGAGCCACAGATTTAAAGACATTAAACTCTCACTTCTGTAAAGTTCTATCAGAGATTTCCCTCAACCCAACAACTGGTTAGAATTTTCTCTTCATGATGAGAAAAATCAGGAAACACCTTTAAGTTTACCTGCTTTTCTTTAAGTTCTGCTCGACGGTTCCTTCAGACCAAAAAGTGAAGTCAAACTTTAAAACTTAACAATCACAGGAAGCACGTCACATGACGCTTCCTGTCCATTTAACCGTTATTTTTGACCCTTAATCTGATAACTGAAGTTGAGAAAATCCAAACAAAAAAAAAAAAGTCAGAAAGACTTCAGGAGTTTTCAGAGAGGCCTAACGTAATGTTTCTAAAAATCTAAATCCTCTACACAATTCATCAACTCTCAGAAAAACCAAAGAAAAGCAGCAAACCCTCAGACGATTCTGAGACGTTTGACGATTCTCCTGAAAAATACTGAAATAATTCATTAATTTACTCGTATTCATTACTTACTTATATTCATTAATACACTGGGATTAAAAGAAACCTGAAACGAACAAACTCTTGAGATTCCCCGAGATTAAATCAGAAGTTCAAGCAAACCTCCATCTCGTTATCCGACCTGACAAATCCTGAATTCAGACTTTTTTTAAAAAAAAAAATCGGCATCATAATGAAGTTATTTCTGCGTCTTTTCAGCCTCTTCAGTGTTATCCAATCAGAATCTGCTTATTACAGATTCAAAGTGCTGAAGTCGGACAGAAGAATCGCTTCATACAGTGAAACTGAGACTCTGTTAAGATATATGAAGAGACACTGAAACACCTTATTCATTATTAGAGTTCATAGTCAGATTCCAGTGTAACTTGCTGGATACAGTGAAACTGAGACTTTACATTGATAGATGGAGAAACAGCGAAACTGTTGAACATTACTTGACGACAGGAATCTTGTTTTAATCTGGGTTTGAAGTGCTGGAGTCAGACAGGTTACAGTGTGACTTGCTGGATACAGTGAAACTGAGACTGTCCAAAGTTATTCAGAGTGATCTCACTTCATATAACGTTTGACAGTCATTGTCATTAAATCACAGCTAAACAATCTTCTCATTCAGGAAGCTGCTGTTAGACTGACTCAATACAGTGAAACTGAGACTCTTCAGAGATGTGTGGAGATACAGTGAAACCAAATCTGTTAACCCCAATTAAACCACAGTGAAAATCTGCATGTTTCTGTTTTCATCGCTCAGAATCAGACAGATTCTGACGTGACTTCCTTCATACAGTGAAACTATGACTCAGCACAGAGATGGAAATACAGAGAAACAGAGACTCAGTGTTGATAGACGGAGATACAGTCAAACACTGAATGATTACAGCTCTATGAACGGAGATGAAACAGATTTTTTTGATTGTGATTTAATGACAAATTCCAGTATGACTTTCTGGATACAGTGAAACTGAGACTCTGCGTCAAACCATGGAAATACAGTGAAACTGAGACTCTTTTTACCACAGCACCACCACAGTAAAACTTGATGTTGGCTTCATAGGTCTGTAGGACGACAGATGTCAGCTGAGTTTAATATAACTGGATGTAAACAGTGAAACTGAGACTCAGCTGATCAGTGGAGTTACGGTCATCAAACTGGACTGGATGAACTTGTCTTCACGTTTTGGTCTGAACAAGCTGATCGTTGACCAACATGCAGGAATCGTCTTCAGCCCGAAACGACTCATTTACATTTTTTTTTTTTGGTTGGAATAGGCTGCACGTGTTTTTACTCCTGTAAAATATCGTAAAAGGTTCAGAAACAAGCGTCTACATTCGGGGAGCGGCGGAGACAGAACACTCGATGTTCTGTGGGGATCTGCGGGCTCGCTCCTCTTGCTTTTTTGACTTTCACATCTTTATACTCGAACTTTCTTTACTGAGCTGTCGAGGAGATAAACATTAAATAAAAAGAAACAAAAAAAAAACAACAACGGGCCGTCTGTCGGACCGAGCGGTTGGTTTTCCGACGCGCTGCGGAGACTTTTCTACCTGAAACGGATGACTTGTGATGTGTTTGCATGACGTGTGATCTGATCTCTTCTTTTCTTCTGCCTGTCGCTGTTTGCATGTAGATCAGCTTTTCTTAAAGCTCTTTGTTTTTGTTTTTTCAAAGCTCGAGTTTACCAGGCTGGTCTCGGCGTTTAATGAAATGAGCGAAATGTCTTGCAGATGCAAACGAATCTATCCTGTGCATGCAAGAGTATGTGATAGTATTACTGGTGAGCACTTGCACTGACGAGATCATTTTCTGTGAGGTAGAAGTTTTTATACTCTAAAATATGCATGTTTAATAGTTAGAGGTCATGAACTAGCTACTTTCAATATCCCTTAAAGGAGTTGTTTCTTTAGCTGTAATAGTTTCATATTTTAAAGATGTGAACTGGTGTCAGGGTTGTGTTATTATCAGATATAATGCTCTATAAAACCTGTGTCATGGTGAGGATCAGTAATCTCGTTTTTTTTCTTTGAATTCTTTTTTTTTTTTTTTGCATTTAAGAAGTTTTGGCTCATTTCATGAACTCGGGTGAGACCGTGTTGTTTACATGTTAATAAAAATGATAAATAATAAAACAGGAACATTTCAAGCACGTGGATGTTGCCAATAAATACTTTAACCATGAACTATAGCTCCTCTGAAACACCGTACTCTCTGCCACACGCTCTATATTTCTTCTTCTTCTTCCTCTTCAGTTGTTTTTTTCTGTCCGAGCTTCCTGCTGCGCTGATTTCAGGGCCGAGCTGAAATGTCTTCTGTTGGTTTAAAGGGACATTTGTTTTTTTTCTTTGGTTGGACTCAGTCTTAGATTTCTACTCCTGTTTTCATCTCTGCAGCATCACTGAAACTTCATACACAGAAAATGAGAAATAAACTGAAAGTTGTTACAAACCCCGTCGACTTTTCTTTGTCTCATTTCAGGACTTTTACGTGTTTTGTGTTTATCAAAGGGTTTCTCTTTAAAGCCACACTGAGCAGTTTTTTAACTGATGCTGAAACGGTCTAAAGCAGTGGTGCCCAAACTACGGCCCGCAGGCCGCATACGGCCCGGCCCCCTGAGCAATACCAGGGACGCATTATGATTTTTTTTTCGCTGCCAACGTTACACGTGGTTGTGTTATGCAGGAAGGTGTTGCCAAATTAGCGTCTCTGTCGGTTTATTTAGTGACTTTCAGACCCCTTTAGCCACTTTTTTTTCTATAAAAACGACAAATTCAGTGACTTTTCTGTCGTTTTGGGGACGGAGTGAAAACATGTTTTTAAGCCCCTCCCCTCTCCAAACACAGACTCCTTCCCTCACAGCTCCAAGCTGCAGCCAGAACAGACGACTGCGTGCTAATGAATCACGCTAATGTTTGTTTCTTTTCGGTCACTTTTGACGGTCAAAAGCCCGGATAAAGGAGGAGGGTTTTTAGTTTATCATAAAAAAAACAAGAATCAACAGAAGAAAGTTCATTAATAGTTATGAACACATTTACAGTGTACTCAGTATAAACTGACCTGTCACTTGTTTGCACCTGTTCTTTTGCACTGGCAAACATTTTTTTAATGTAGGAAAACTGCTGAGAGTATAAAATTAGATGTAGATGGAAAATAAAACTCCAGATTTGTTCCATAACATGTAATGAAAGTTTCTTTTTGTTAGAGCTGATATAAAAATTACTATTGAAAAAAGTATCGTTCAGGAACCGGTATCAAAGTGAAGGTATCGCTACAGGAATCAAAAATTTTTGATTGATACCCGGCCCCCACCTTCTGCAGGCTGTGCCCCTGTCAGTGTGATTTATTTCATTCATAGTTTTTATTTATTTCCTGACTTTTTTCTGTGAAGATCCTGGAAAGGGTTATTCATATTTGTTTATGTGTGACTTTCTGGAAAACAATAAATGTTTACCTTTAGGCACCCCTGAGATCGTCACACTTTTTCTGTCACAAACTGACCCCGGCCCCCCATCAGAGGAGGGAAAAGTTATGTGGCCCCCACAGGAAAAAGTTTGGGGACCCCTGCGTTAAAGCCTCCAGGTTATTTCTTTATTCTTGAACTCAAACTGATCTGAGCTCTTGTGCTCAGTTCTGAGGTGATCTTTGTCTCTAAGCGAGCGATGAAGCAGAGTTTATTTTTCCATCTGATCGTTTTATTTTGGTAAATATTCTTTGTATTTTTTTTAGACAGAAACTCTCCGCTCAGAGCTTTACGGGGGCGTGTTGCTACCACACCAGTTATACACCAGTATAAATATTTTTCATTTTAATACAGAGGACAAAATTATCAGGTTATAATTTGAAACTTTTTCTCTAAAGATAAAACTTACTATTTAACTGTTCCCTGTTTTTACTCCATAAGTTATCACTTTTTTTAGGTAACAGTTTGACATTCTAATGATGTAAGTCATCACTTCGTTACTTGAAAAGTTTTAGTTTATACAAATATTAGTTATCACATTTTTACAAAACAAGTTTCACATTACGATACGCTAAGTAACCAATTTCGTGCATAAACAGTTTAACGTTAAACACTAATTATCGCTTTTTTTAGTGTAAAGTTTAACATTATAACAAAAAAAGTTATCGTTTTGGTTCTTGTAGCTGTTTTGTGTAAAAAGGATACGAGTTGTCACTTTTTTACGTGAAAAGATTCACGTTTTAATTTCGTGAACCTTTTTCGCGATGTAACGTTATACGCTGGCTTTTTAAATCGTGAAGTTTTTACACATAACTATAAACATTATCGCTTTATTTCACGAGCGGTTTAATAACAATTTAAGTAACCGCTTTATTTGAGTGAACAGTTTTACCGTTTAATTTATTAAATTTAATTAATTTTAATTTATTATTATTTAAATTATAACATTTCAACATGAAGTTTAATGTTTTCAGCACATACGTTATCCCTTCATTATATGAGGAGCTTTATGTTATGTATTTTTATATATAGAAAAAAAGTTATTTAAATGATTTGTTATAATTTTATATGTTTTTGTTTTCCTGGCGTGGCAGCATTGTGCTTCCATATCAAAGAGCTAAATGTCTGTGGAGGTGATTTAATGTTTGTATGTGTGTGTGTGAACGAATCACTGCTCCAGAAAAGGACCAAAGAGTTTAATGTCACTGCGTCTTTAAGGACCCCACAGCTCACAGCTGTGACGTGCGGGACCGTAAAACAGTGTTTGCTCATCTTTTAAGAACAAACAAGAAGAAATCAGAGTTTACAAAGAATTTTATCTCAAAATTTTATCAGATTATTATTTTTGAAGGTGTGCTGTTTTTCTTTTTGATACTTTGGGGTTGGAGTTGGAGTCTTTCTGTTGGGTTTTTTCTCATTTTTCTCATTTGGAGCCTAAGAAGGTCGAAAGAAAAAAAAATAAAAGTCTTAAATTTGGCTTTAAAATCTAAAAACAGAGCAGACTCAAAGTCAGTTTGATACAACAGTCACAGGTAAGCTGCACTGCTCTGCTCCACCAGCAGGTGTCCCTTTAAGGCCACACATGAAGACACAGTAAAACCAGAAGTCTGTTGACGTCTCTGTAATCAGAGATCTGTGGCCCCTGGGGGTCAAAGTTATTTAGTAATGTGTCCAATTTTTTTTTTTTTGCATCATGAAATGTTGGTGCAGTTGACCTTCAGGGCCACCGTACTGTTGAGCCCCCTTGTGGTTTCACTGGAAATAAACATGACACTGATAACATTAGTGAGCACCCCAGAAGCAGTAGCTATTAATACATAGAAGGACTAAGACGGGAAGGCTGCTGAAACATGAAGTCTCAATGTCAGCATGAGTGCTTGTAATGTACTGAGTGACTTTTTTTTTACAGCAAGGTAGGGACTGAGGTGTAAAAAAGTGCTGTTTATGTATTTGGTGTGGTGAATGAAAAACAACAACCTCTCATCTTTATGATAAAGACACTTTGGTCATAAGATGAGGAGATGTATAACATGTTGAATGTTTTGACTAAAGAATCTCCATCTCCATTCAGGCCAATCAGAAACCATGGCTGACAGGGAAAGTCCACAGGCTCCCGAAGGCTCGAAACACTGCCTTCAGAGCAGGGGACGAGGTGGGCCTAAGGACAGCCAGGGCCAACCTGTCACGGGGCATCAGAGAGGCCAAGAGACAGTACTCCAGGAGAATCGCTGACCGCTTCAGTAACATCAGAGACACCAGGAACCTGTGGAGGGGGATCCAGACCATCACGGACTACAAGCCCCCCCCCCACAAACCTGCGACAACACTTCTTCTCTGCTGAACCAACTGAACGACTTCTTCGCTCGCTTTGAGGCAGACAACAGCACTCCAGCACAGAAGATCCCTCCACCTCCCGACGACCAGGTGCTGTTGCTATCTACGGACAGCGTGAGGAGATCACTCGGGAAGACTAATGTAAGGAAAGCCCCGGGCCCTGATGACATCCCCGGTCGTGTCCTGAGAGACTGTGCTGAGGAGCTCACGGATGTCTTCACAGACATCTTCAACACCTGGCTGAGCCAAGCTGTTGTCCCGACATGCCTCAAAGCCACCGCCATCATCCCGGTCCCGAAGAAGCCGTCTCCCTCCCGCTACGACGACTACCGCCCGATCGCACTCGCTCCCGTCATTATGAAGCGCTTTGAGCGGCTAGTCGTGCACCACATCAAATCTGCGCTCCCCCTGACACCGGACCCCTACCAGTTTGCATATGGGTCCAACCGCTCGACCGACGATGCCATCTCCACTGCACTCCAATCAGCCCTCACTCACCCGGAGACCAAAGACCCACATGTCAGAATGCTGTTCATCGACTTCAGCTGAGCATTCAACGCGATCGTCCCTCAGCAGCTCATTCTCAAACTCGTCCGGTTGGGACTCAACACCTCCCTGTGCATTGTGCAACTGGCTGTTGGACTTTCTGACGGGGAGACCACAGGCGGTACGGGTCGGCAGCAACACCTCCAGCACCATCACGCTGAACACAGGGGCCCCCCCAAGGATGTGTGCTCGGCCCCCTCCTCTTCACTCTGCTAACCCACGACTGCAAACCTACATCCAGCTCCAACCTCTTCATCGAGTTCGCAGACGACACGACTGTGGTGGCTCTCATCAACAATAACGATGAGACAAACTACAGGAGCGAGGTGAGACGCCTGGCCGAGCGGTGTAAGGACAACAATCCAACAATCACTTGGGTGAGCAGCGCCAAGTTCCTGGGTGTACACATCTCCAAAGACCTGTCCTGGAACATCAACACCACATCTCTGGCCAAGAAAGCTCAACGGCGACTCTACTTCCTGCGGAAACCGAGAAGAGCAAGAGCGCCGACCCCCGTTATGTTCTCTTTTTATAGAGGCACCATTGAGAGCATCCTGACCAGCCGCATCACCGTGTGGTGTGGCGCCTGCACCATCTCCTGCCGCAAGACCCTGCAGCGCACTGTGAAAGCAGCTGAGAAGATCATCGGTGTCTCTCTTCCCTCCCTACTGGACATTTACAACACCCGCCTCACCCGCAAAGCCACAAGGATTGCGGGTGACCCCACCCACCCATCCCACAGTCTCTTTAACCTGCTGCCGTCGGGAAGGAGGAGACTGCAGAGTCTCCGGGCCAAAACCAGCAGGCTCAAAGACAGTTTTTTCCACCAGGCAGTCAGGACTCTTAATTCCCTCCCTGTTCTGCCCCCACTCCCCCCCCCCCACTGGCCCCCACCATCGACTCTGGGCCACAGACTCTGCCCATGCACATCCTATCTCAGGACTGCACACTTCACTTTATGCACACTTCACTTTATACTCACTTTACACATGCTTATTTGCACTATTTGCATTATTTGCATTATTGTTCCAATACCTCACGTCTGTTCATTTCATTTTGTCCAGCTAAAATTTGCACCACTGCTTACCTCAGGTCTGTTTATGGTCTGGTTTGTTGGTTTGTTGGTTTGTTGGTTTGTTGGTTTGTTGGTTTGTTGGTGAGGTAGAAGAAGATGGACTAACTTTTGATTAACTGTGTTTCCAGTTTAAGCTTTATATTTTAGAGCACAGCACAGTATAGTGGTTGAGAAGGTAGCAGCAGTGGAGTCCAACAGAGCCTGATAAATCACTTCCTGCATTTATAGTCTTTTTTTTTTTTTTAAACTTAATTTTTATTTATTTTGATACAATGACAAGTCCATTTCCCTTCGTATACATGTTTTCCCCCTTTTTTTACAGCTGCACATTATCTCAACACTTACAATCAAGAGTCGTGTAATAAAGCAGTACGATAAAATAATAATAATTAGAACCTAGGATCAATTACACAGATTTAAAGTGAAATGAAAAATAAATAAATAAATAAAAGAATAAAGGAAGATAAATAATTGGACATGATAAAAATAATAATAATATTGTTAATGATGATAATAAAAATAATTGATGAAAAAAATAAAAAAATAAAAAGATAAAAATAAAATAAATAAATAAATAAATAATTAAATAGATGAGTAAAAGAACAGAGAAAGAGATCCACTCTAGGTATCAAATGACATGGTGTGATGGTGTGAATGTGTTTAGTACCTGACCATGAGACTTATGCTGCAAACTAAAATATAAGTTATTGCCTTAATTCACCCATTCACACACACACACATGAATATATTTGAGAAACAAACAGGCATAAAAAACAATGCATGTAACTGTTGCCCAGTTTGCCTTGGTAGCTAGAAGGGCAAATAGATATTTTCTGGTGATTCAACGTGTGGTGAAATGCTGTGGCAAGAATAGGAGAGACACTCATTGAGCTGCTGTTATCAACTCAGAAGGAATATTTATTCTTTCTTTCTGTCAGGGCATACTTCAAGTACTGATAACAGGATAGCAATCAAAAGATTTTCAGTTTCAGTCTGGTTTTCCCAAAACATGGACATAACCCGGGTAATAAAAATACATTAAGTCCATAACATTACATTCAACAAAACAAACAAAAGATTGCTTTATAATAATAAATCTTTTGCACTAAATAAGGTCTCAAGCAAACATTTACTATTTTAACTTTAAAAAACAACAAATTTCAATCATTTTTAAACCACATAAAATGTAAACTATTATGTTTTCATTCTGTTGATTTTATCATTTGTACAAAATAACTGCAATTATTGATTAAGAAAATATGCTTATCCGTTCTCCCAACAGTCTCACAAAAAAGTATGAAACTCCTTTAATGACGCTTTCACTCATTTGAACTCTCTACAAAAACTTCCATAGCTTTATTCTACACACATTAAAAGAAAAAAAAAAAAAAAAAAAAAACCTCCCTCGCCCACCCTGGGCAGTACTGTCTCTTTCAAGCTCGGGTCCTCTACCAGAGGCCTAGGAGCCTGAGGGTTCTGCGCAGGATCTTAGTTATTCCTAGGAGTGCGCACTTCTGGATGGATATCTCAGATGTTGTCCCCGGTATCTGCTGGAGCCATCCACCCAGCTTGGGTGTTACAGCCCCCAGTGTCCCAATTACAACTGGCACCACTGTTGCCCGCACACCCCACATCTTCTGTAGCTCTTCCTTCAGCCCTTGGTATTTCTCCAGCTTCTCGTGTTCCTTCTTCCTGATGTTGCTATCGCTCAGTATTGCTACATCTATCACTACTGCTGTCTTCTAATCCTTATCTACCAGGACTATGTCAGGCTGATTAGCTAGCACCATCTTGTCAGTCTGGATCTGGAAGTCCCACAATACCTTGGCCCGCTTGTTCTCCACCACCTTAGGAGGTGTCTGCCATCTTGACCCTGGGACCTCCAGTCCATACTTGGCGCAGATGTTCCTGTACACTATTCCAGCTCCCTGGTTATGCCGCTCCATGTATGCCTTGGCTGCCAGCATCTTACACCCTGCTGTGATGTGCTGTACTGTCTCAGGGGCTTCTTTACACAGCCTGCATAAAGGGTCTTGCCTGGTGTGGTAGAACCCAGCCTCTACTGATCTTGTGTTGAGGGCCTGTTCTTGTGCAGCCATGATCAGTGCCTCTGTGCTATCTTTCAGTCCAGCCTTTTCCAGCCATTGGTATGTCACAGCAGCGGATTCTCGTCTCCCCTACCCACAAATAGGCTATCACGTAGTGCCTATCCGGCGCGTCGTTGCGCAACAGAGGGAGAGCCGTGCGTCCTGCTCCTAAGGCTCAGAGCTGCATCGGTGACCACCAGGAAGTGAGGCAAGTGGGACAGAGCGGAGCCGCCCACTGAAGAGCAAGAGGGGGCAGAATTGTCTCTGCCTCCCTTTTATAGAGTGCCCCCAGGTGGCGATAGGCCAGCATTACCCAGATAATGAGGAGCAGTAGGGCTCATCCTGCTACATTCTACCCCCGCTAATTGCATCGTCGCCCCGACGATGGACCATTTATAACCATTTACAACACCTAGTCCCATGGTCTAAAAATGACAGAAACTGCATTGGAGACTAGACCAGGAGAGTTTTGTACCACAGGTCCCAGGGCCCCTGCAGATCTGGGGAGGTGATGGACATTGGAATGCTGACCAGCAGTTGACCTTGCTGTTCGTCGTCGTTCCAGCAGGATAACGCTCCATGTCATAAAGCTCAAATCATCTCAGACTAGTTTCTTGAACATGACGATGAGTTCACTGTACTCAAATGGCCTCCACAGTCACCAGATCTCAATCCAATAGAGCACCTTTGGGATGTGGTGGAACGGGAGATTCTCATCATGGATGTGCAGCCGACAAGTCTGCAGCAACTGCGTGATGCTATCATGTCAATATGGACCAAACTCTCTGAGGAATGTTTCCAGTACCTTGTTGAATCTATGCCACCAAGAATTAAGGCAGTTCTGAAGACAAAAGGGGGTCCAACCCGGTACTAGCAAAGTGTACCTCATAAAATGGCCGGTGAGTGTATGTAATAGTACTATTTACTACTAGTAGCAACCAATACAAACTTTAAAGAAGGAAAACAACAACTGAATTGGGTTGAAATTTATTACTAAAGTGGTATTTATTTTAAATATGATTTCATTTTACTATCTGGCACATTAATAAAGTCAAATATCACCAAAGGCCCCATCTAGAGTCCCAGATTTCCGCCTGGACATTGAAGTACTTAAACTTATGTAGTGTTGCACCAGCTCATGCTAAAAGCTTAAAACTTGGCATGACTCTTGCCCATAGACTGGTACACTGATTGAAAGAGGTTTTGGGATGCTATCTTATGTTACCAAGATGGAATTAATTTTAAAATATAGTTTTTCTTAGACGGAAATGGATTTCTACATGTTCTAGCTCTATTTTTCTTACAACAGTACACACAAATTTGATTATGACACTTCAGCAGGTAACCTCTGAGTGTAAGCTTTCATTTGATACCAAGTTTATGTTTATGGCCCTTGCGGTTGTGGAGATATTCAACATTTTTTGTGGATATGTCGTCTTATGCGGGAAACCTGAAAATTCACCTTAAAATGCTTGTAAAAATCCCCACCCAAAAAATTCAGCTTGACAACCACCCTAACAATTTACCTTGGGGTCCCCTCTAACTAAAAAAACAGGTTGACAACCTGTACCCCGACATGTCCGCAAAAGTCTTAACGGAAGCACTTTTCAGAATTGGCCCCCTGACTATCTCAGTCTGCAGCCTCCCAAGCACTACCTCCAACCTCTCCAGATGTTGTTCAACTGTGGAAGAGAAAATCACGATGTCATCAAGATACAACAACAGAGATTGGCACTGCTGATTGCCAAAAATCCGCTGCATCAACCTCTGGAAAGTGCTGGGAGCATTGCAGAGGCCGAAGAGCATACGGTTCCATTCAAAGAGACTACATGGGGTGCAAAATGCCGTTTTGTGACGGTCTGCCTCAGTCACTGAGACCTGGTTGTACCCACTGGCCAGGTCCATGGTGGAAAACCAGCGGGCACCTGTCAGGGCATCAAGGGACTCCTCTATGCGAGGAAGGGGAAAAGCATCTTTCCTCGTCTTGTTGTTAAGGTGCCTGTAATCTACGCACAGGCGCAGACTGCCATCTTTCTTTTTAACAAGAACAATTGGGGAAGCATAAGGACTGCTACTTTCCCGGATCACCTGTGTTTCCAGAAGCTGGTTAATATGCTCCTTGACAACCTCATACTCCGATGGCGGGATACGCCTATAGCGTTGTCTGACTGGGACGTCATCCAGGAGTGGGATGTCATGGGTGATCAGATTTGTGCAACCCAAATTGCCGTCATGGGCAGAAAAGACAGGAGTGTACCTGTTTAAGAGAGCCCTCACCCTCCCCTGCTCTTCAGCAGGCAGGGAGGACAAATCCATGGAGCCAATCTGATCTGGAACCGAATCAACTGACTGTGATGCCACGGTGGCCACCCCAGATGGTACCTCAGTGACACCAGCAGGAAGACTGACAACGTTAACATCATGCAAAGTACCTATCACTGTGCGGGGATAGAGCAACACATCAGACGAACCCACATTCACAATGGGAATGTAGGCGGTGCCCCTCTCAACCCGAACCAGTGCAGGGGAGACCAGCAATCCTGCAGGAAGACTGAGCTCACAGGCTCAAACAACACTGTGCAGCCAGAATACTGCTCCGAGCAGGTGACGGGGACAATTTTGATTACCCCGCCAAAGACACGACAAGCTTTGCTGCCACGCACCTTCACCTTACCAGAAACCTGAGGAGTCTGCCCAGTGGCCTGTTGGCACTTTTGCAGGGCCTGAACAACAACCTCTGGGGCCCCAGACACAGAAGGCAAGTCAAACAGACCCAAACCATGCTGTCCAAAGAGCTCCTGGTAGCATGTTCGAATTACATTCATCCCCAGGTCACCAGGGGCGTGGGAAGAGACACCATTAGGGGGATCCTTTACAACCAAAACACCACACTTGGCCATCACTTTGCCACAAAGTTTAATGTCAAGCTCCAGGTACCCGATGTAAGGAATGGCCAATCCATTGGCTGCTCTGAGCTGTAGCCAATGGCAGGACCGAAGTTTTTCTGGTCCCAACAGTTTAAAATGCTGGAGGAAAAAGCTCTCCGTGACTGTAGACACCATGGAACCAGTGTCAATTAAACAGGGAACCTTAACCCCTTCCATACTCACATCCAAATGAGGACAAGCTGACATGAGCTTGGAAGACTCGTCCATGTCAGCTACCCCTGAGCCAGTGGCTGCACCCCCGAACTGTGGCTCTGCAACTCGGCGGGTGCTAGTTTTCCGACGGCTGGCTACCTTGAGGCTGCCTGCTTGACCGTAAAGGAACGGACGATCGAGCATGAGGGGCAGCCTGTACACCCTCACACTCCCTGGCAAAATGACCAGGCTGCTGACATCTTCTACAGATGATGGGGCCACGATGAGAGGGGCAACTATGCTGGGGAGCATTCTGCAACTGAAGGAGGCTCTGAGTGAGCTGGTTCAGCTGCTCTTGTTGAAGTTTGAGCATCTCCCGCATCTCACTCAACTCGGGTGCTGGAGTTGGATCTGTAACCACCTGAGGACCACCCCTGACTCCATACTGCAACCCAAGAACCAAAGGGACAGAGTGACTCCTACTCCTCAAGCCTCCCGGCAAACCCTCACGCTCCCACCTGATTGCCTCACCTCTAACCTCCAGCAGATCAGCGGCAGGCTGTCTGCGGACAAACTGCTTCAACTCACGACGCAGTGCACCGTCGATAACATGCTCCACAAATTGGTCGCGCAACAGGACCTCAGCGTTGTGCATGTGGCCTGGCGCAGCTCGCTCTACTGCTGCCATCAGACTCTTTAAAGCAAGAGAAAGCTCTAAAAGGGTCTCACCTTCTTCCTGACGTCGCGAGAAGAAGGCCTCTTGCAAAGCTACATAGGATTCAGTGCAACCATACAGCTCTTGTAGCACAGCAATAATTCTGTCCGGATCTTCCCTCACAGCCCTAGAGCGATATTTTATCTCTTCACGAGCCTCTCCCTCCAGGTGATCAAACAAGAAAAACGTCTGATCGGATGCAGCCAGATGACGCGCTCTCATACAGGCCTGTACTTCTTCTAGCCACTCATTTAGCCCTATGCCTGACTTTCCCCGGAAAACAGGGCACCTTCTGTCTCTTGGCACGAACACAAGTTTCTCCACTAAAGGAGCACTAGCAGCGGAGGAAGTTGAAGGGGCACTGCAGAGGTAGAGGGCGCAGCGCTAGAACCAGGCACAGCCGCAGCCTGTTCCCGCCGCAGCTTCTCATTATCTGCCCTTAACTGTGAAACTAAATCCCTCAACTCCTGAAGCTCTTCCTCCATTGCTGCACCTTAGCTTACAAATGGGAGACAAGTAAAACTGGACAGCAAAGTGGACTAGGCACTACAATACTTACAAAAGGACCACACGAAACCCACTGCTGTTTTGCTTAACAGGACCACAAGGAGCCCACTGCTGCTTTGCCTCTGTAAAGAAAAGGGAAATGACAAAATGAACACACAGTGAATTGCCTCCACGAAGGGTCACAATAAAACACACAATAGATAATAATTGAAATACTGGAACATGCGTCTCTGCTCAACTCTGTATGATCCTGCCGACAACGCCAAGTTTGTGGCAGCACGAGGGTTTCGACAACGCCATCCTGGGAGTTTCACCCAGGGAAATATTAGGAACAAACTTCAATTGTCCACAAGAGGTTACCCACCAAGTTCGGTATATTGTACAATTACACGTATATCTTCATACAGAGGAGCTCAAGACGGCAGTTTACAGTACAACAATTATTCTTTATTATTATTTTAGTAAAATTATTCATTAAAATTAGAAAAACCAAAACAAGTCACGACCATCCATAAAAGGGGGAAAAATAAAGGAAAAATGTGGCTGAGGCTCACCGGGTGCGATGAGTCGAGGAGGGGGATCCCAGTGAGAAAAATCTAATTGAAAACACCCCAGGCATACGTGAAGAACCTACACACACTCTTGTGAAATAACTCAAATAGAACACACAGCACACAATAAAGATGAGGAACCACCGATCACCAGCACCGCCACCAGGCTCAGCCACTGAAAAAGAGCAACAAAAAGAAATGTTAATGAAACTGAAAACAAACAGCAACTAAATCATACATAACCAAAACAATATAATTGGCAGTAATTGAAAAATAATTAATGACTTAACAAAAGATACTCAAACTGCCCCAAAATAACGAAATCAAAATAACTTCAATAACTCAATTAATAAGTCAGATAAATCAAATAAACACAATACTAATGGCAGAACACAAAACGCCAAAATAACTGCCACAAAAGTGTAAACGAAAGCAAAAGAATAATCAATACAGAACAAAAAATGAACAATTAAAGCAAAGAAATCAATCCCAAGAGTCCATTCAAACCAACTTAGGAAAAACGAGTATAAAACAGTTCAGTTTTGGCTGCCGCAGCGGAAGAGAAAGCAGCGTGCAGTGGCTCTACCTGTGAGAAGCCCTACTAGCTTTCAGCTAACAGCTTCAGGGTCGGCGCGGCTCACTCTGTGAGCAGACAGAGCAAACTCACAAAGCCCAAGCACCGCTCAGCTTAAGCAGCCCTGCTGACAGACAAGGCTCGCATAGGATGGGTAGCAGATAGCAGGGACAGGCGGGCATGCAAACATGCAGGCGGCGGACAGACAGGCAGACAGTCAGGCGGAGAAGGCCACCCACAGATCATAGATAGAGGCGGACATGCACAGAACAGCGGCGAGGCAAAACAGCAGCACAGCGGCACAGCAAAACAGCAGCGGATTCTCGTCTCCCCTACCCACAAATAGGCTATCACGTAGTGCCTATCCGGCGCGTTGTTGCGCAACAGAGGGAGAGCCGTGCGTCCTGCTCCTAAGGCTCAGAGCTGCATCGGTGACCACCAGGAAGTGAGGCAAGTGGGACAGAGCGGAGCCGCCCACCGAAGAGCAAGAGGGGGCAGAATTGTCTCTGCCTCCCTTTTATAGAGTGCCCCCAGGTGGCGATAGGCCAGCATTACCCAGATAATGAGGAGCAGTAGGGCTCATCCTGCTACACCAGGATAGTGGCTCTGACACTCACTAGTCCTCGGCCTCCCTCCTTCCACTTAGTGTACAGCCTCAGGGTGCTGGACTTCAGATGAAACCCTCCATGCATTGTCAGGAGTTTCCTTGTCTTGATATCAGTGGCTTTCATCTTTTCCAGGATATTATCCCAGCGGGATACCTCATTAACACCAGGGCATAGGTGTTAATGGCCTGTATCTTATTCTCCCAATTTAGCTGACTCCTCAGGATCTGTCTCACCCTCTGTAGGTACTTGGCTGTGGCTGCCCTTTGTACCATCTCCTCATGGTTGCCATTTGCTTGTGGGATCCCCAGGTATTTGTAGCTGTCCTGGACATCTGCATTGTTACGCTCCGGGAGTTCAACCCCATCAGTGATGATCCCCTTCCCTCTCTTAGTCACCATTCGTCCACACTTATCCAGTCCGAATGACATTCTGATGTCACTGCTGTAGATCCAAGTTAGGTGGATCAGGGAGACGATGTCTGTTTGTTTCTTTTCGGTCACCTTTGCCGGTCAAAAGCCCAGATAAAGGAGGAGGGTTTTTATTTTATCATAAAAATATTAAAACAAGAATCGACAGAAGAATGTTCATCAATAATTATTAACACATTTACTGTGTACTCAGTATAAACTGACCTGTCACTTGTTTGCACCTGTTCTTTTGCACTGGCAAACTTTTTTTTTTTTATGTAAGAAAACTGCTAAGAGTAGAAAATTAGATGTAGATGGAAAATAAAACTCAAGATTTGTACCATAACATGTAATGAAAGTTTCTTTTTGTTAGAACTGATATAAAAATTGCTATCGAAAAAAGTATTGTTCAGGAACAGGTTTCAAAGTGACGGTATCGGTATCGCTACAGATATCAAAAACTTTTGATTGATACTCAGCCTCACATAGAACGTGACATTCTATTTCACCCTTCTGCAGTCTGTGCCTCTATCAGTGTTATTTATTTCATTAATAGAGTTATAATTTATTTCCTGACTTTTTTCTGTGAAGATCCCAGAGAGGGTTATTAATATTTGATTATGTGTGGCTTTCTGGAAAACAATACATTTTTACCTTTAGGCACCCCTGCGATCGTCACACTGGAATAGCATTTTTCACCTTTTGATATTCTTTATACGTAACAGGGAAGATTTTAGATCAGAGAAATTCCTCAAAACTAAGAGCTTGAGCTTCATTATCTTGTAGATCTGCAAGGTAAATTATCTTTCTGTCAATCCAATGTTCCAGGTATAGTCATTTATTCTGATTAGTTATAAATTCATTATTCCAGATTAAAGTTTTATGTAGGGAGAAGTTGTGAATAAAGCACAGTTTTGCTGTTGAAAGCGCTTGCTGGTTTGGATAACTTTAGTGGTAACTTTGAGACGTCATAGTCACAATGCAGAAGAAAATGTAGACCAATCTTCCCGAATATATTCTGTGGTATAAAATACATAAAAAATATCTGGCTTTTTCAAACACTCTTTTATCTATTTTTTGTTTTGTTGTTTTGTTTTTTTACTTGTGGCCAGAGGAGAGAGGAGAGAGGAGGGAGGAGGTTGATCGGAGGAGTGATAATCGAGGAGACACAAGAGCTGCCTTTGCGGAAGTCTTTTCACCGACAGACACGCCCCCATATAGGATATCACTCACTGATTGGAAGCTGCAGCTGCTCAGCCTTGAAACTCTGAAACTTCTGATCACCCAAGTTTAATGAGAGCGAAAAGACGGAGCTGAAAACAGTCAGTATCCAGAGGATAATCCTGAAACAGCTCATAAAGCTGGGGTTAAAAAAGACTGATGTGAGTTTAAAGCTCAAAATACTGAAGACAGCCGTCATAAAATCAATATAACAGAGGATCACTGCTGAGTTTATAAAACTGTTCAGGTCAAATTAATCATCTAACTGAAAAATAATTCATAGAGTGCAATAAAAAAGACTGAAAATAAATATTGGTGATCAGTTATTTCTCTCCTTCATTTTCTTGTTGATTCTCTTTTTCTTTAAGAGAATTTAAGTCTGAGAGAAAAAACAGCTGTGAGGTTTGTAAAGAGTAACAGGATTTCTGTTTTCCCTGTGATCTAATAAATAACGAATATCCTGAGACAACATAAACTAGGTTATATTAATAGTTTCCAGGGTTCGCGATCAGATACGCTCTAGGCTGAATAATTAATAAATAATCTAATAATGACGCATTTTAGTGGTAAAGTGATCCGTGTGTTTCTGATATCTTGAATTTCGCCTAGGCGTAATTTAATTTAAGATATCCGTAAATACATTTTTAGATATCTTAAATTGAGGCGAATTAAAGATATCTGTAATTTGAATTACGCCTAGGTGAAATTGAATTACAGAGATCTTGAATTCGAATAATGGATATCCAAAATTCATTTGTAGATATCTGTAATTCACATTTTGGATATCCGAAATGACGTTTTGGATATCCGCAATGAGTCATCCAATACACATGAATGGCAAATGTGACGTAATTTTGCCTAGGCAAAATTGAATTCAAGATATCTGTAATTCGAATTTCGCCTAGTCAAAATTGAATTATGGATATCTGTAATTCACATTTCGCCTAGGCAAAATTGAATTATGGATATCTGTAATTCACGTTTCTCCTAGGCAAAATTGAATTACAGATATCTGTAATTCGAATTTCGGATAGTCGAACTCAGCTTTTAAATGTTAAAACTGCTTGCCATAGATCCACCGTCCATCAGCTGATGCCGTCATCACCAAAACATGTCGCTTCATGTGACGCTCCCGAGGAAAGGACAGCTGTTTTCCAAACCGCCTACTACATACTACTCCCCAATTTAGTATGTAGCGAACACTGCATACTTCATACTGCATGCAGCTGTAGCATGTAGTATGACTGCCAGACAGTGGTTATTCAGTAGTATGCTAGACCCGGGATGCGCAGGTAAACAGTAGCCTTGCTGACGCCGCTGTTGTGTGGCATTCTCTTACAATCAGACAAATGATACATAGATGACAACTTATCTGTAAAATGTGTAGCACCTATAAGAAAGTTAATTTGGCAGTATATCACTGTCCAGATTTTACCAAACTATTGTTCAATAAACTCCCTCTGGAAGGGTCTTCAGGACAGGTACGGCGGAAACAACTCAAGTTTTCTTTTCATGTTTATTACCGACACTCAACATACAGGTTATTTTGTTGACTTAGGTTGTAAACCTGCAATTTAAACAGAAAAAAAAGGAGAATTAACTCAAAAAAGTTTACAATAAGTGGCATTAATATTTGCCTAAAACAACCAATACTACCAAGCACTCACCGACAAGGCGTACCGGTCCTGACAATCACACCAAAATGAAACTTAAGACAATCGATGCACTAATAAGCCCTGCACACTCCATGCACACAGCACGCGATCAAGCAATGCTCACCACTGAAACATCAAAGCCAGATTCAACAGCAGTCTGACTTGATTAACACAATTAACACATCAAATGGTTGTAGTAAACAACAGAACAATAACTCTTCTGCTGGAAAGTTATACACCTCCCACTTGGTCTACTGATTCAGGAATCCAAGTAGACCACAATAACTAGCTCAAACAGATACATGTAAGTTTTGCTCCATAATAAGGTACATCACATTCCAAATTATGAACATGCCATTTCTTAGTGTGAACAGTCATAAGTACAAATGTTTCAATGTCCATAACCAAACGCCTTTAGTCCTTGATGGCATTGTAACCTCCATTACCGAAACACACCACCAACCCCTAGGTAGGGTGGTGGTGGGGGGGGGGTCTTGATCCTTTACTGAAACACACCACCAACCCCTAGGTAGGGTGGTGGTGGAGGGGTCTTGATCCTTTACCGAAACACACCACGTGGTGGGGATCCATTACTGTTCCTCCACGGGTAATAAAACCACTAGCCTCCTAACGTCCCTGTGGAGGATAGTGGAGGGGTAGTTCTGTACACCTTGGCTTCTTTTAGACTGTCCGCCAAAGACAGGGCAGCTTTGGCATGTCCTCACTCTCACATCTCGCACTATCCCCTTCGCGTCAGGACAGACCTCCACGACTCGACCCAGTCTGAACTGACCCCTTAGCGCGTTCTGGTCAGCCAACCACACCAGGCCCCCTACAGCAACATTTCTAGTAGGAGTGTGCCACTTCTGTTGGACAAAGAGACCTGGGCCCGCCAGCTGGCTCCATCGCTTCCAGAACTTGTCAACCTCAATCTGGATTGCTCTCAGACGTACATAGGGGTAAGTAGGATACTCAAACCCTTGGGTGTCTCCTCTAGGACCCGCACGACCAAGAAGAAGGGAATTGGGAGTGATGACCTCCACTGTCTCGTCTTGTACCTGAGTCCTGGCTCCGATTGGTCTCGTTTGACAGGTTAGCAGCCAGGTAGAGGAGGGTTTGGAACTCCAACGCGGTTGGGTTATCTTCCTTGCCAATGCTGCTTAATGCTCTCTTAAGCACACGGACTGTTGCTTCAGCTGCCCCATTTCGGTGGGGTGAGTCTGCTGGATGAAACACCCATGTCCAGTCGGTGCCTGCAGCTACTGCCTTCCTTTGAACCTGATCCTTATCAATGCAGCTTAGAAACTCATACAGCTCCTGTAACACTGGTCTGGCACCTACAAAGTTGGTCCCCTGATCAGACCAGCTTCTTAGGGTGACCCCTGAGAGCTGTGAAGCGCTGGTATGCTTTCAGGAACCCTTCTGTTGACAAATCCTCCACAATGTCTGCGTGCACTGCTCTTGAAACCATACAGCTAAACACCACACCCCAGACTTTCATCCTTTTCCTTCGATTTACAGTGTCCCTAACAATGTATGGGCCAAACAGATCCAAAGTCGTAAACTCAAAGGGTGCAGCTGGCTCAGTTCTTTCGAGGGGAAGTTCACTCATCACCTGTTTGCATGCCCTTTCTTTGGTCTTGCGACAGTGAATGCAGGAGTCAATGATGTTCCTGACAATCCTTGGACCCTGCACCACCCAAGCTTTAGATCTCACTCGGAGAAGTGTGCCAGCAATACCTTCGTGGTTAGCTTCATGAGCTTCCCGTGTAAGAAGGGTACTAATCCATGCTCCATAAGGAACCAGGGGCACACCAGTTCCCTCCTGTGCAATGCTCTGGACTCTACCATGGCATCGCAAGAGCCCTGTAACTTTTTCCTTGCTAACGACGAGTCTGTTTAGTGTCGTCGAAGGAAATCTAGCTCCCTTCTGGGCCGCCAGGCACAGTTCTTGGAATGCAGTTTCCAATTCTCTCACTGTCAGTGCTGCCTCCCACTTTACTGGCATGGAGGGTCTCCCTATAAGGGCTAACCACTTTTTAACAGCTCTGCGAACATAACTAACCACCCCACAGAGCTTAGCTAGAGAACTATACTTAGTTGGGTCCACTAAGTCAATGAGCGCAGCTCCCCACAGCATCTCTGTTTCCTTGGTTTTGACCGATATCCGTTCCATCCCATTTCCTGAGGACTCAGGATCCCTGCTAACGCCATCTGTGACCACAGGACTTTTACCATCAGCCAACAACTTCTTGGCTTGAGTTCTGGTAAGAACTGCCGAAAAAGCCTTTCTTTGGAGTTTACTCACAGTCTCTCTAGCATTGGCTGCCACCTCTAAGGCAGACTTCTTAGGCCAATCCTGGACTGGTCCTGACAGGAACTCGGGACCTTTTTGCCAAACAGAGTTTTCATCCAGCATTTCAGGGGGGCATCCCCTCGTGATTAGATCAGCGATGTTGACTTCACCAGGGATCCACCACCAATCAGTTATGGGCCCAGCCTTCTGAATCTCTCCGATCCTGTTCGCGAAAAATGTCTGGAATCCATAGCTCTCTCTCTGGATTGCTCCTAGCACTGTTTGACTGTCAACGAAGTGGTACCACTTCTCCACTTCCAATCGCCCATGTTTCAACATGTACCCCTTTAGGCGTGCGGCAAAGACAGCCCCGCAGACCTCAGCCTTGACAGCGTCACCCTTCTGGTCCAGGGGAGCCAACTTGGCCTTAGACTCCACCAGCCGAGTGACCACACCATCCGATGTCTCCCACCGCAAGTACAGCACAGCACCATAGGACTCACAGCTCCCATCAGAAAACGTTATTCCCCAGGGCTTACCCTCCCAGCTGGAGGGTGTGAGGCTTCTGTGGAACTTGATGCTGCTCAGGCGAGTGTACTCTTTAAACAGTTCAACTGCCTTCCCCCGGAGCTCATCAGAAAGGGGTTTATCCCAGGTGTCTTTGGTAAGTTTACCAGCTTCCTGGAAGGCTCTCCTCACAAGGATAACTCCCTTCTGTTTCACAGGTGTTACTAGGCCAATTGGGTCGTATAGTCCGGCAATCTGACTCAGTAGAACACGACGAGTCAGTGGATTTGGCGTTTTTACTCCCACTTCATCTTCAGTGAGATCAATCTCGGTCCTCATCTTCTTCTTTCTTCTGGAGAAGTTAATGGAGACCATTACAAAGAGTTTGTCTTCTTGCACAAGGTAGCCAACCCCCAGGGCTTTGTTATCCTCCACCCCCAGCTGGTTTGGCAACATCAGAGTCAATGGCCTAGACTTTGTCTCATCTCGCCTCCCACTTTGACCTGACCGGACCCAGGGTTTAAGGTAGAAGCCTCCTACTTTGAGTATCTTCTCTACTCCCTCTAGGATCTTGTCCAGATGCTGTGGGTCATTATGAGACGTCAGGAGGTCATCAACGTATAAATCTTCCTCAATGACTCGTCTTTCCTCCTTCAAGTCAGAGAACTGGGGCAACTTTGCAGTCTCTCGCATGGCTACCTGCGCGATACACCCCGCTGGTTTGTCTCCCATATTCACCCTCACAACAGCATAGTCTTCGATCTCATCTTCTGAAGAGTCTCTCCAAAGGAATCGATGCACATGGACCTCTTGTTCCTCCAGCCAAACTGAATTATACATCTTAGTGATGTCTCCGATGGCTGCATGTTCTCCTTCCCGGAATCTGAGGAGCACCGCTCTGATGGGATTAAGAACGTCCGGTCCTTTGAGCAAAATACTGTTCATGCTCACCCCTCTGAATTCCTGGCTACTATTCCAGACAAGACGAACTGGCGTAGTTACAGAGTGAGGGTTTGGTGCAGTCAGATGGCTCACCCACCACACAGCACCTGTCCAGCTGTCCATCACATCCTTGGTGAGTTTAACAGCAGCTCCCCTCTTCACCATCTCGTGGACCTGTTTCATGTAGGCCTCTTTCCACGTGGGGTCCTTCATGAGTCGCTTCTCAGTTCTCAGGAATGTTGCTTCCACAGCCTTTCGGTTGTTGGGAAGAGATGTTGGGTCTTCTTTCCAAGGGTACTTCACATCCCAGTGTGGCTGGTCACTGTGGGCATCGTTCTCTCGGAAGGTTAGGCCCGCCTTTATGATTTCCAGCTCCTTCTCATCTGCTAGAGACATTTCCTTCCCTCCTGGTGGGCACTTACCACAGCGACACCCTCCACAGGTGGGGTCACATGCAGCTCCAATACTGTCCCATTTTAACCACTCAAGGACCTCTTTATTGCAGGCTGCTGTTGTTCGGACTTCTAAGCTGTTTTCCTGTCCCATCTGGCTTTCATCCTTTCCCGTGAAGTGTTCTTCAACTTTGACGGCTACCGCCCTCATGGAGTGAGCGAAGTGTGTCTTAGAGCGCCATGTTGTCACTTCCACTTCTTCAAAGAGGTCAGGATGCACACCACTCACGGTCTTGCCCAGAGGACCATCCCACAGTACCAGGTCACCGGCCCTTTGCAATCTTTGTGGAGCTAATCGGCCTTCTCGAGTACTGATCAGTAAGTCAATTTTCTCTGGGCGGGCCAGTTCTCCCGGCTTAACTCCAGGGAAAAACTGTTCCAGCCTTTTTGATGCCACCACACGATCCACTTTGGCAATGTCTTCCATCCCGTAGCAGACCATCTCGTGGAACTTCAAGGTCCCATGTGAGGTCCACACCTTGATTGTCACAAGATACCTTTTCGTCTTAACTTTCACCTCCATTGGGCCAACACCATACACAACAAGTGAGACTGGTCTACCGGTCAGTCCAAGTCTTTCCGCAGCTTGATGTGTGATGTAATTCGTATCGGAGGCCAGATCAACTAAGGCTCCAAGGTTGTCTCCTCTCTTTGCTGTGACAGGTAAGAGCATCATGAGGACTGGATACTCCTTTAAGCTACTCTGTTCTTTCAGGCTCCCACCAGAACATACTCGTGATACTACCTTGTTCGTGCAGGCTCTGCGGACAGCTTCCAGCTGGTGGGGAGTTAGTCCTAACTCAGCGAACACAGCCTCTTGCTCCTCTGTAGGACTACAAGATCCCTTCTTTTCTCCCACCTTGTCCTCCTTCTTTGCAGGATCCTTCTTTGTTGGTGCCTTTGGGCAAAGAAAATAGTGGTGGTTTTAGCAGGCCAAGGCTTGCTGGGTAGTAATTGTTCCAACCTTACAAGTAATGACTTTTGGTCTTCCAGGAACAGCAAAAACCTGTCAAAACGGTTCCCTGGTTGGACATCATTAAGAGGGTTTCGTACATACATGAGCCAATCTCATGTATGTACATAAGCCCTGTTATGCCATGAACTTAATAAAACTATCAGCATTCCCATTAAGCAGTTGTTTTTTTTTTGTTTGTTTTTTTGTGGACTAAAAGAAATTTCACCTAACCTCAACTGTAGCAGTGTGAGTAGATCATGACTGAATTTTTCTTCTTTGTGAATAAAACTCCCTTTAAAATACTACTTACCTTTCAATTGTCAACCGTGTACTTTCAAACAGAGCTTTCCAAAAAGACATCTCAGGTGTTTGTACCTACATCTATCACATACCATTCACAATACATCACCATTGTTCACAGGGCTTCCTGGCTCAGTGCATGATTCCAGGGTCCTGCAGTGGAGCTCCATCTATGTTCACCAGATTTACCCACCTCGTGGCTGGTGCATCCTTGGGGTACATTTGCTTTCCTAAAGGTTTGACTGACGTTTGAGGTGTATGCTTTCACTAAGAATCAACTCAAGTCAAACACGTATTAAACATTTGTACCGAGTTTTACCAAAATTTAAAGTGTCTTAGTGGGGGACTTGGAGTACGGTTTTCTTTTGAAAGGTAAAACCAGAACTAGTTCGTATCAACGCTTTTCCTTGCTACCAGACGACTTCGTTGTCTGTTTGGCGTATTTCCAAAATATATTTAATCTCTGTACATCCATTCGCATTGAGGTGCTCTATCATTCATTTTTATTTCCTTAAGTTTAAAGTGACAGATTCGGCTAACGATTCTTCTCTTACAATGTAAAGTGAAAGCCAACCTTAACGTACGGTTTGCACTGATATCCGTCATAGACTTAGGCTGTTTTCCAAACCACCTACTACATACTACATGTGATTTTAGTATGCCGTATGCACTGCATACTGCCTACTACTTTTAAATGTAGTTTGTAGTATGACTGCTCTGTTGCGTCTGTTTTGTAGTGTCCTACTCTGGTTTTCAGTTGAGGAAAATGGGACTACAGCTGATGGATTTTTTATGTTTAAATTTATAATTAAATATAAATAAAAAATAATGAGCAAGGGAAAAGAATAGTTGTTATATTTTAGCGAAGAGTTCTTATAAGCAAAAGTAAAATAAGTAAAAGCAACTTCAATATAATGATTAATGAATCTGTAAAAGTTAACACCTCTTTTAAAACTACAAGGGAAGTTTTAACAACTTTTCTTTCGCATCACTGCATTTCTTTCTCAAGGACCATTTAACTTAAGTGTTATATTGTGGTTGTTATTTCGACTCATTCCAGGAAGTGGCGGTAATTCGCCTAAACCTGAGTACTAACCCATAGTGTAACAGCATAGCGCCGTTCATTGTGGGAAACAGTATGTTTGGTAGACTGGTCTAGTGCATACTGAGAAATTTTCCCCGGATCAGTAGGACATCTGGCAATTTTTGGCATAGTGCAGCCTACTACATAGTGATTTTCAGCCCAGTCAGTAGGCACTGTTAGTGTAGTAGGCTGTTTGGAAAACAGCCTAAATGATCCCTACCACCATACTTCTTCTACTTGTTTTTCACGGAGTGCAAACAGCTTTTAGGTGCATACCTACTGTACAAGAGTGTGTACTATCACATCACATACCTCAGATTTGATTATCATCCTTGTATTATAAAGAAAATGAAATAGAGCCTTCCTAACCGCCCTCACTCCTTCCCCATCTCCCTCTGTGCTCAGTAATCTTGGAAGACTTCATTCCATTCATGCCCTGGTGCTCTGACTGACTCCTGCAGCATATCTCTCTCAGCTGTGTATTTTGAACAAACAAATAACACATGCTCTAAATTTTCTTTAATGCCACACCTGTCACAGCAGTTAGTATTCTTTTTCTCCAGTTTGTGCAGTGTGTCATTAAATCCAGCATGAACCACTTGAAGTTTCAACATAATAACTTCCTCTCCTCTGTTCCTTTCCTCGCGAACCGTTGATGTAACTGATTTTTGTACCTTGTAGAACTCTTTTCCTTTTTGGTCCGCATCCCATCTCCTCTGCCAAATTTCCATCCCTTTCTTCTTTATTATTGCTTTTGCCTCTCCCTTCCTGTAAGGGATTGGTATTGTTATATTTCTTTCAAGTGCTTGTTTAGACAGTTTGTCTGCAGTTTCATTACCATCTACCCTTCATGTGACGGCACCCAACAAACTGTACATCAATGCCACTCAGGTGTAGTCTAGATAAGTTGTATTGAAATTCAATGATCAAGTCTTCTCTAGAATTGCAGAATTTAATGACTGAATACTTTCCAATAGCGAATGTGAGTCTGTTTACATTACCACCCTGTCTGGCCTGACCTCCTCCACCCACTGTAAACTGATTATGGAAGCAACCATTTCTGCTATAAACACTGACAGCTGATCTGATAACCTTCTGGAAACGTGAATTTTAAACTCTGGTATGTGCACCCCTATTCCCACACACCCTTTTGTGTTCTTTGATCTGGCTGTGTAAATTTTTAGGTAATTCCAATGTAGATGTTTGTATTGGATCACACATCATTTAAACTCCATTCCTATTTCATTTCAAGAACCTTTATATCCACCTTGGCCTCAGGATAAATCCATGGGGGAACACTGCTAACTGGGGTGGGTTGGGTAAACTCCAAATCATCCATTCCATAGTTTTTAACACATTCCCTCATTGTCCATCCAAACCCTCGCCTCTGGAACCTGGCATACTCCCAACAATTCTGTAACATGCCTGCAGCAGGATTTTCCTCTTAGTCAGGGGGCCAGAACTGAAAAAGCAACTTTGGCGGACACCTCGGGGTACAGGCTGACAACCTATCCAGTATTAATATTTGACCCCTTAACATGTATTCTAGCTAGGTTGTCAACTTAGAAAATGTTTTTTTGTCCTTTTATTGACTGATTTTTGGGACTTCCGGCGGACGGTAAGATGGAGTAGTCGCAGCTTTCCATGCTCCCGACCTTTTTTCAAGCCAACTTTTCAAATCGTTCCATACGAGTACTACCACTGACTCTGGACTGTAGCAAACGCCTTATACACTGCAAATATGTCCAGTAGGTCGAAAAAAGAGGAACATAAGAGAGAGGAACAAAAGATGATATGTCGGCTAGCTCGATTATGGCTATGCTCACATCAGCGCTAACTGAACACAAGGCCTCGCTCTCAGCAGAGTTTAATGCAGGATTTTCCAAACTGGAGAAGAAGCTGGATGATATTCAGTCTAGGCTTCTGGATCACCAACAACGCATCTCTTCGTTAGAGTTGGCGCTTGGCTCAACTGATGAAAACCTGCGAGCCTTAGACACAAAGCTAGCGAACACTGCTGCTGAGAATACAAGGCTAAAGGCTAAGCTAGTCGACTTAGAAAGTAGATCTCGCCGGAACAACTTGAGGATTATTGGACTGCCGGAGAACATTGAAGGTCCTCAACCGACTTCTTTTTTCTCTAACCTACTGATGGATGTCTTCGGCGAACACATATTAACTTCTCCTCCAGAACTGGACAGGGCCCATCGATCATTAGCGGCTAAACCAGCCCCGGGCGAAAGACCAAGGCCCGTCGTGATGTGCTTCCACAAGTTCCAAATAAAAGAACAAGTGATAAAGGAAGCTCGGAAGCAGAGGGGTAAGCTGAGATATAAAGATTCCCCAATCCAGGTCTTCGAAGAGTACTGCCCCGAGATAATGGAACAACGGGCTATTTACCGTGATGTTATGAAGTCGCTGTACGACCTAGGCCTCAAGCCTGCTCTCCGTTATCCCGCTAAGCTCTTTATCATGACCGAAGACGGGAAAAGACGCCGCCTGACATCTCCCAAGGATGCCCAGGATTTTGTCAACTCTTATCCAAAGGATGGCTCCACCAGTACGGGAGACTGACCACCTGTTTTGCCTGTTCTATGACTCGTTTCCCATCTAAAGTGGGACCTGGACGGAAGGATCGGTATGTTGTTTGTAGCTTGCAGCTACCAACTGCTAACATGGCTAGCCGCCTAATAAGTTCAACAAATTAATCTTACTGAGTGTGATAACTTATGTTCTCGATAGACAATTTTGCCTTAATCAGTGTTAATTTACTAAATGTTCCTTAGATGACAATATGAGTATTTTGTGTTTCTCTTTTCTGTCTACTTATGGTTACAGTCGCGATTTACATGACACGTTTATTTCATTATTATCATGGGTTTTGTTACTGAGTTGACCGACCAGTTTAACTTACATTCCTGAGACTTTAATTTTCATCTCCCGAAAGAAATGTCACGAGCACGTCTTTTCTTTTTAGTTATTTTATCTGTATCAACTGTCAGTATCTTTGTGCTGTACACCGTTCCTTTACTACCTTTTTATTTTATTTTATTTATTTGTTTTTTTATATATATCTAGAGTTTAAAGTTATTTTTATACACGTATTATTTAACTTGAATTTAATTATTTATTTTAATAATTATTACCTTTTCTTTTCACGTTTACATATATATTATCTAAAGTCGTGACACTTATTTTATTTATTTATTTTTTATTTTTTATTTTTTTTTTCATTTTATATCTGTGAAGGGAGGAAAAAAAAAGTACAGTGTACGCAACACGAGAGTACATGTCACTTGGAAAGTATTATCATAATTTTTGAACTCATGCATACTTGACTTCCTTCTTTTCAATTGGAACCAAAGACTCTTTGCGGGATATGGACACGCTGTGAAGCGCGACTGGATGATCCTCAACAGAGGCAAGTTTAGCCCTCTGTGGGATAACGGACCCTTGAAATACAGTTTAGACATTGGGGTTTTCAGGTCTTGGGGCATTTGTGGTTTATACCCTGCTTACATATTTATGTGTCGTTTTTTTTTTTTTTTTTTTTGTTATATATGTCTCCCTTTCAGCCATCCTCTTCCCTTTTTCTACAGCTACTTATTTTTGTATACATGGCCCTCTCCTACCTTTTCTACCGTCTCACACCTTAAGGTATGGCTACTACTAATAACGCTCTCAGATTTGTCTCCTGGAATGTGAGGGGCTTGGGGGGCTCTATCAAGCTTAGTAGGGTTATGGCCCATCTGCATCAACTACAAGGTCATATCTTTTTCATACAAGAAACACACTTGTGTAATAAAGAAATAGCACGACTTAAAAGGGGTAGCATTGGACAGGTATTTCACTCTAAATTTAATGAAAAGGCTAGGGGCACTGCTATTTTAATAAGTAATAATGTTTTGTTCGAACATCATAAATCTGTATTGGATCCTCAGGGTCGTTTCGTTATAATCTCTGGTAAACTACAAGGTATTCTTGTCCTATTAATCAGTGTTTATGGTCCCAATTGGGATGACAGCGCATTCATAACCAAACTTTTCACCTCTTTCCCTTGTGTGGAAAATCACTATATCATTATGGGAGGGGACTTTAACTTGGTTCAGGATCCTGTTTTAGACAGGTCATCACCAAATGTAGTCTCTTTATCCAAATCAGCTAAGACACTGAATACCCTCTCTAAACAACTGGGGCTCGTAGACCCCTGGAGACTTAACTTCCCAACCACCAAATTATTTTCATTCTTCTCAAATGTACATCACACCTATACCCGAATAGATTTTTTTCTCATTGATAATAGGCTTCTTTCCAAAATTAATTCAACTGACTATCACAGTATCGTAATATCGGATCATGCCCCAACAACTGTTGATCTTATTTTAGATAATATACTTATGCCTTCTAAACATTGGCGTTTTAACTCTGCATTACTTTCCGACGATCAATATAAACAGTTTTTACACTCTCAAATTAAATCATACTTTGAACTGAATGACCTACCAGATACAAGTAAAGAAGTACTCTGGGAAGCTTCTAAGGCTTATATTAGAGGCCAAATCATCTCTTTCAGCTCAAATCGCAAAAGAGTAGAGAAGTCACATATTGCTGATCTATTACAGAAAATTAAAGATATTGATGAAAGTTATGCTTCTAACCCAGACCCTAGTAAATACAGTGAACGTCTAAAACTACAGGCAGAATTTGACCTAATGTCAACAAATATTTCAAAAATACAAGTGCTCAAGTCCTTTTATTGACTGTTTTTTAAAAAGTGGTAAAATCGGATTTTTTTCTAAGTGCTTCCTTATTATTCTAACTTCCACCAGTAATGTTGAGCATTTTCTTTTTCTAAATTAACTTAATTCATGTGCAAACATGATGTTAAAATAAGTAATCAATAAATACCAAGGAGTATTACACCAAGGGGGCGCTGGTGAGCCAGCACAGCTGTGATTTGGCATGAGAAAGCAGGCCGTCGAAGATGATCACAGCAGGTGTCAATAGGCTGAACAAAAATTCATGACTTTCACATCACAGATTATCTTTGCCACTTTATCTACAAACAAAAACATTTAGATTAAGATTCAAACATCAAAGTTTGCTAGAAAAAGAAAGGCTCAACATTTTTCCAACTAGCTAAAATTGCAAGCAGCTAAGTAGCTAGGCTACTGCATGATTACTATCTTACTGACCAGTTTTGTGTTTTAGTCCGCTAAAATATCAGGGAACACCTAGTCAATCATATGGTATATGGTCATGAAATTATAATACAATGATGGAAAAAAGTTTTTGGACACCCTTAAAATTCTACACAATCTCAAATACTATCATGAATAATTTGTGGAAAAATATTTTCTTGTTTCAAAAAGTGTGGCAGCATAGATGGAGACAAACTACAGTTTGTTATTGTTATTAAGAAAAATGAACAAAACTTAATTCCCAGTTTCAATGTGTCACTTCTCAATATTGTCTGTATCAAAGTCAACAAATAACAGAGAATATGTTACAAACCTGAACAAAAAAATAATAAACCATCACATCATGAAATGACTATTTAGTAGCCCTGCATTAGCACACAGTCAAGCTCTAATCCTGGCTGCCATGTTCCTCTCTAGCCTGTTAAGAGCTTATCTTGTCCCATTTTTTCTTGAATCACTGTGTTCAATTCTTCTAAATTCTTTGGTTTACACTTTGAAACAGACCGTTTTATAATTCACCATAGATCTTCAATGGGGCTCATGTCCTTAGATTGAGCTGGCCCCTCTAAGACCTGGATCCTGTGCTCCTACAACCAAGTTCTCCTGGCCCTGGATGTTTGGTGAGGGCCAGTATCTTGTTAAAACATCCAGTTTTGATCTGGACAGAGCATGTGCAGAAGGGAGCATCTGGGTTTAGAGTAAGGTACAATACTTGTCAGAGTTCAATGTGCCATTACAGACAGTGAGATGACGAAGGGTAGCAGCACTCATGGATCCCCAAACCATGTTTCTGCCTCCACCATGCTGACAGTAGCTCTTGTACATGCTGGAGATAATACTTGGCCTGGCCTTCAATGTACCCTTACATCAGCGGGAGGATAATCAAGCTGGAAACTGGACTCATCTGACCACAGGATCTTCTTCCAGTTCCTGCAGGTCCAGTTTTTGTGTGCTTGGGTCCAACGACACCTGGTTTACCTCTGTCTCTCATTGATCTGGGTCTTCTTGACAGTCTTGTAGGACCTCAAGCCGCAATCTAAAGTGGGCCATGTACAGTGCAGGTGGAACACCGACACCAGTTTGGTTTGACCACTCAGATTTGATTTGTCTCTCAAGCTGTTGGTTGGTCTCTATTTCTGCATAGTTTGTCCAACTGCTGAAGGATGGCATCTGCACTTCCTGGCTATTGGGCAGCAGCTGTACCCTTCCTGGCTGAGAGTCTGTATCTTCAGGTTGTGTTTCCTGTGTTAAGTTCCTTTTTTTTAGCCCTTTTTGTCTCTGAAGAACCTTCAAATGTGCTGGCTATATATAGACTTGAAGCATGGCAACAAAAATTGTGTCTTTTAACAAAAAGCACAACCTTCATTAGTGGATCACTGGTACCAAAATGATCTGATACTCAACTTTTCTAATGCATTTTTATGGAACCAATCAATTTAAAATGTGAAACCATGAGCTAAATTACCAGGACAGGGAAAAGAACAGCATGGAAAGTGATTCAACAGTGCCCTTATCAATTCTCTCAGTCATACCATGACTGCTCACCAGGTTTATCGCTGTTTATGTGTAGTAGGCATGCACAAGTGAAAACATTGGATAGGAGTTTTCTGGGAGGTTCCCTAACATATGAAATTCTGCACCTGCCTCGCGTTCATGGCGCAAATACTTAACAGACATTATTTACTGTTGTGAATGCAGCTAACGCTACGGCAGAATGAGCTGTTCTATAACAGTATGTTAAGAATTATGGACCTGTTTGTGTAATGACTGAATATGCATATGGGCTCAGGTGTTTGGGGCTGGTGATTTGTTGATGCAAGAAAAGTAGAAGTCAGTCCAGTGGCTTATAGGCAGTGCAGCTGTCAAAAAATGGAGTGTACTGCAGTGGGGCTTGTTGGTGTGCCTGTGCAGTTTGGTGCAAGAATACTTAGGTACCTGTATCATTATCACCATAAATGTTATGCCCTTTGGTGTGAAGTATTGTTTTGTGAAAGTAAATCTATACTCAAAACAAAAACAGTTAACTTGCCTGTTGTGTCCTTGACCTGGGGCCTGTAGCACGAAGCGCGGTCAGCGTATCCTGGATAACTCGCATCAATCCAGGGTTGACTAAGTGCAACAGTGACAATCAGGATAATCGATAGCACGACGCAGGTTATCAACACAATAACTCAACCCAGGTTTGTCTCATCAAGAGCCATGAACGCGCACGTATAAGGGGAGGGCTCAGAGGCAGCTGACCAATCACAGTCATAAACGCTAAACACACAGAACAGAGTGACAGAGCTCCGTGCTCCGTGCGTCACTTGTGAAGAACAACGTTTAATATTAATGAAATATGAGGAGGAAAAAGCCCAAATCACAGAGAGGGGAAACACCGTGACAGCTGCCAATCAGACCAAATGCATGGCAGTATATAACAGACTGTGTAAATGAGTAAGTTATTCTTCAGTGGCTCAATATGACACTGATCACACTCGTGTATCTCACGAATCAATATACTGGGAAAATGAGTTGTGTGTACTGCGGTTATTATCTCATTCCAATTTCATCCCTCTGGAGTGAAAAAGACGTGGGGTCAAATGAAAAATAAGTACAAAAACATCACTGCGTCTGGTTTGTTTCATGTCGTATCATCATGTTTAAATTAAGATTAAAGTTGTCACCACAATACAGAGTTAATGTCTGACCCAAATTAACAGTTTACAAATCGGCAGCTGGACTCGTATACACTCTCCCTCTTTAATAAAGAAAGCCCTCAAACACAATGAATGAAGGGTAGGAATGACATGATGATAGAATAATGTGCCGTTTCACATCAAGCATTACATCCTTTTATTTGTCAAGTACTTTGTGTTGTCTTTGAATGTATGAAAGGAGCTTTATAAATAAAGTTTGATTGCTTTGAGTATCCCTTCCTGGTATATTAACTCTAACTGTATGGTTAAATTTGATTTAGGGGAGTCTGTTTCTCACCTGTTTCCGAGAAGCTGATTGGCCAGTAGGTGGGACATTTTATAGAATCAGATTCAAACTCAAACTTATCTTGCTCTGGAGCAGGTTAGCCGTTCAGAATAGGTTACCATGGTGATCTATCTAGATAAGAATTGAACCAGCTTTGTGCTATCAGTAAACCAGGGTTAACCCTGAAGTTACCTTGCTAAGACATTAATCCTGCTTCGTGCTACAGGCCTCAGGACTTGGACTAAGCACTCAGAAATGGTCCCTGGGTGCCTTCTGATGGCTGCCTACTTTTCCTGCTGTTTCTGGAATATGATAGTTTGGATGAAGAAAAAAACTTTCTGTTTCATGCTGTTACTAATTAAAGGGGCTGTGAGGACTTTCTAAGTGATCTTGAAAAAGATCTGCTTCTAGATTTATGCCTGGTTATAATCCACAGTTTAAAATAAGATTATCAGCGCCAAAATAGGTTATTTCACAATGCTATTTCTTAGCTTCTTAGTCGTGTTGGGATTGATTAATCGCATGTTGAGGTCCCCACAACAATCCCATTCTAGCCAGCAAAGTTCAGCAGTGAGAAGAGAGGGATCAGTGTTTTTCTCTGCTGAAAACTATTTATGTTGTTTATTTATTAGTGATGGTGGACACTGGAGCCGAACTGTGGGACAAAAAAAAGGACGGAAGCGCAAAGAAAGCTGAGAGTCTGTCAATAAAATGAAGAGTGAGGTTACATTTGCTCTGCTTCGTGAGGTTGGAGTTGGTAGATGAGCTCTGGTAGCACATAACCAGGATTCACTAACATTAGACATTTCATAGCACGGGGTTGTGACATTACCTTGTTGCTTTGCATCCTGGGAAAAGTTGTCTTGAACAAAGGAACAGTGTTAAAAAGAAGACCCGATCTCCAGCCATAGTTTGCTTAAGTGTCAGTTTCAAAACCATACAGCGTAGTGTGCAACTGTATGCAGCACAATGTGCAGGTATCCTTGCTGTTTTAGTTTTTGTGCCTTCTGCAACCATTGAATGCACTGACACCGACACTCGCTAAGACTTGCTGTAGGCATGCTGCTCAAAGCGTCATATCTTTCTATCCATGTCTATGATAACTACAGTCAGGAGCAACTGCTTATGGGAAGTAGGGTCTTTATCCCCCCAAAAATCATTAGCTTTTCCAGAAAAGTCCTCACAGCCTCTGTAAACAATATTTTTGTTACTAAACAAGTTGCCTCAAATGTCCCTTTGCCTAAGAACTATTACATAGAATTACACTCACCAGCCACTTTATAAGGCACACCTGTCCAACTGCTCATTATTGCAAATTTCTAATCAGCCAATCACATGAATAGCCAAGAAATATGTCAAAATTCTGTAAATGGAATACAAATTTATAATAATCTGATGATATGTTAAAAAGAGGAGACAAAATATTAAATATTAGTGAATGGGGACGGGACTAGATAAGCTCTGCTTCTCCCGTCTTCCCTTTCGGACATGTACAAATTGTTCAACTATTGACAATGTGTGATGTTGTATGTGTGCTGACGTGACCGAAAAAAAAAAAAAAAAAAAAAAAAAAACATGGCAGAAACTCAAGACGATCTGCTGCAGTTCAAACTGAGTATCAGAATGGAGAAGAAAGGTGATTTAAGTGACTTTGAACTTGACATGGTTGTTGGTGCCAGACAGGCTGGTCTGAGTTTTTCAGAAACTGCTGATCTACTGGTATTTTCACGCACAACCATCTCTAGGGTTTACAGAGAATGGTCCAAAAAAGAGAAAATATCCAGTGAGTGTCAGTTCTGTGGGTGAAAATGCCTTGTTGATGCCAGAGGTCAGAGGAGACTGGCCAGACTGGTTAGAGCTGATAGAAAGGCAACAGTAACTCAAATAACCACTCGTCACAACCGAGGTCTGCAGAAGAGCATCTCTGAAAGCACAACATGACCAACCTTGAGGCAGATGGGCTACAGCAGCAGAAGACCACACCAGGTGCCACTCCTGTCAGCTAAGAACAAGAAACTGAGACTACAATTCACACAGGCTCACCAAAACTGGACAACAGAAGATTGGAAAAACGTTGCCTGGTCTGATGAGTCTCGATTTCTGCTGCAACATTCGGATGGTAGGGTCAGAATTTGGTGTCAACAACATGAAAGCATGGATCCATCCTGCCTTGTATCAATGGTTCAGGCTGGTGGTGGTGGTTCAATGGTGTGGGGGAGATTTTCTTGGCACACTTTGGGCCCCTTAGTACCAATTGAGCATCGTTTCAACGCCACAGACTACCTGAGTATTATTGCTGACCATGTCCATCCCTTTATGACCACAGTGTACCCATCTTCTGATGGCTACTTCCAGCAGGATAACGCTCCATGTCATAAAGCTGGAATCATCTCAGACTGGTTTCTTGAACATAACAATGAGTTCACTGTACTCAAATGGCCTCCACAGTCACCAGATCTCAATCCAATAGAGCATCTTAGGGATGTGGTGGAACGGGAGATTCACATCATGGATGTGCAGCTGACAAATCTGCAGCAACTGCGTGATGCTATCGTGTCAATATGGACCAAACTCTCTGAGGAATGTTTCCAGTACCTTGTTGAATCTATGCCACCAAGAATTAAGGCAGTTCTGAAGGCAAAAGGGGGTCCAACCTGGTACCAGCAAGGTGTACCTAATAAAGTGGCCGGTGAGTGTATGTAATAGTACTATTTACTACTAGTAGCAACCAATACAAACTTTAAAGAGGGAAAACAACAACCGAATTGGGTTGAAATTTATTACTAAAGTGGTATTTATTTTAAATATGATTTCATTTTACTATCTGGTACATTAATAAAGTCAAATATCACCAAAGGCCCCATCTAGAGTTCCAGATTTCCGCCTGGACATTGAGGTACTTAAACTTATGTAGTGTTGCACCAGCTCATGCTAAAAGCTTAAAACTTGGCATGACTCTTGCCCATAGACTGGTACACTGATTGAAACAGGTTTTGGGATGCTATCTTATGTTACCAAGATGAAATTAATTTTAAAATATAGTTTTTCCTAGACGGAAATTGATTTCTACATGTTCTAGCTCTATTTTTTTTTACAACAGTACACACAAATTTGATTATGACACTTCAGCAGGTAACCCCTGAGTGTAAGCTTTTATTTGATACCAAGTTTATGTTTATGGCCCTTGCGGTTGTGGAGATATTCAACATTTTTTGTGGACATGTCGTCTTATGCAGGAAACCTGAAAATTCACCTTAAAATGCTTGTAAAAATCCCCACCCAAAAAATTCAGCTTGACAACCACCCTAACAATTTACCTTTGGGTCCCCTCTAACTAAAAAAACAGGTTGACAACCTGTACCCCGACATGTCCGCAAAAGTCTTAACGGAAGCACTTTTCAGAATTGGCCCCCTGACTATCTCCACTCCTTTAAGTTTGGACCAGCAGGCAATTGCAATCTTTTCTCTTATTATGTCTAATGGGGTCTCTTTTGTTTCTATAAATGTAGCATTTACTGGAGTTGTCTTTATGGCTCCTGTGCAAACCCATGTGGCTCCATACCGCAACCTGTCTGAAGTGCTGATTTTGCTGCACATCCATACACTATGCATCCCTGAGCTAATGTTGAGCTCATCAGAGTTCTATAGATGACTGTTTATCTGACCCCTAGTCACAACCAGCAACAGCATGCAACAAATTTATAACTTTTCGTTCCAAATGACTGTTCAAAGTGTACTTGTTATCTAGCCATAGACCCAGATACTTGAATTTAGATACCATCTCCATAGGCTGGCCATCCAAAGTCAGTTTTTCAGTCTTAATCTTTTGTTGTTGTTTTTTTTGTAAACATTACATAGCATGACTTGCTTGCTGACAACTTAAAACCCCTCTAATATGACCAATTCTCTACTTCATGTATTGCTTTTTTTCATATTTTCCATTATAAATGTACTGTTCCTTGCAGAGCTGCTGTAATCTCTTTCGTTGTTAGCTCTGTATCCACAGCTGACATACATCGCTGTCTCTTTTCTCTAACATTTTTATTATCCTTAAAAACCCGCTCTTTCTGTACCCTGTGTGTGTGTGTGTGTGTGTGTGTGTGTGTGTGTGTATAACTGCTCCCAATGTTTTCTTCCAGTACAGATAAGCCACGCTCCAACTGATTTTTGACAGGTGTTTATTATTTTCTTGCCACAGCAAATTCTTCTTTTTTACCGTCAAGCACCGTGAAAAACTAAAGTAAAAAATAGAAATATAAGAATCACATATTTCAAAATAAACCTTAACAAAACGTTTCTGTATACAAACAAAAACCAAGTTACATACCGTGTGCGCCTTCTGACTAGAAAATTTAGGAGTTGTTACAATCAGTATATCTTCCAGATCTTGAAATCAAACATTTTCTCTGCATCCAACTGCCGCTATTGACAGATCATGCAGCCCATGTGCCTCTATTAATTAATCATGTGAACACTGCATGCCAACCACCCATCTCAATACCCTGTTTCACCAGTAGGTGTCAGCAACAGACAAAACAAGGCGCACACATTCAAAAACAAAACATTGTGACAAAATAAATACAGACGCATAAAGAACCCATCACTCTGTGACAGCTACACTGCCACCAAAATTACAAAGATTCCTATACACTCAACAACAAACAAATGAAATCTTGTAATTTTACTTTTAATAAATGCAACCTTTTAAATCACGTTGTTTTAACAGCATTATTATTCTTTTAATCTTAAAACAGTTCTTTGTTATTACTACATTACCCAATTTTAGTTGTGTTATGTAGTGTTTACTTTTGGTTTAGGACTCATTTTCAACTAGAACCACTAGTTTTTGAACTGGCCTCTCAAGAATTGAGACTTGCTTTAAGCGTTCACCTTTCTTTCCTAGATCTCTTGTTCCTATTTGAACCTTAACCTTTCGCACTAGACCATCATCATCTTTTCTTGCCTCAACTACTCTGCCTAGTTTCCATACATTCCTAGGAGTGTCCTCTTTGACAACTACTACATCCCCAACTTGTAGATTTCTTTTGGCTGTATGCCATTGTTGCCTGAGGCTTATGTTCGTCAAGTACTCTTTGCGCCATCTGCTCCAGAATTGTTCTGTCAGAAACTGCACCCTCCGCCATCTTTTCCTGGCATACAAATCTTCTCTGACAAAATATCCAGGAGGAGGGAGGGGCAGAGATGTCTTCATTGTGAGCAAATGATTAGGAGTTAAAGGTTCTGCACTTTTGGGATCACTGATGGTATCTGTGGTAAGTGGACGATTGTTGACAATCGACATTGCCTCATAAAAGAATGTTCTTAGTGATGTATCATCTAGCCTTCCTCTGGTTTGTGCTAGGACTGAGCTCATGACACTTCTGACTGTCCTGATCTGACGTTCCCAAACGCCTCCCCTATGGCTTGCTTCAGGAACATTCATTTGGAAGTCACACTGGTTTTGTGCCAGATAAGTAGAAATCCTCTCTTTGTCTAACTCCAACAGACTTTTCTCCAACTCATTCCTTGCGCCAACAAAATTTGTCCCATGGTCACATCGAATCTGTCTCACTGGTCCTCCGATTGCTATAAAGCATCTCAAAGCATTTATGAATGCATCGGTGGTGAGGTCTTCCAACATTTCAATGTGAATGGCCCTGGAACTTAAACATGTGAACAACAAGCCATATCGCTTATATTCTTCCCGACCTTGTTTGGTGTAAAAGGGGCCAAAACAGTCAAGTCCAATGTATGAGAAAGGAGGGGAAGGATCCACTCTGTCTGCTGGCAAGTCAGCCATGCGCTGTTCTTCCGTCGGTCCACGCACCTTTCTGCAAGTGACACAACACCTGATATGCTTAGCCACTACCTTGCTAGCACCTATGATCCAATATCCATTGGCTCTGAGTTCATTTAATGTTTGGCCTCGGCCTTGGTGTTGTGTTTTCTTGTGACAATAGTCAAGAATTAGTTGTGTGACAATGCCTTCTTTGGGAAGGATAACTGGATGTTTCAGCTCAAAGGATGCAGAGGACTTTCTCAACCTCCCTCCAACTCTAAGCAGGTTATCTACAAGGATAGGATCAAGCTGGTACATTTTGTGTGTTTTTGGTAGTTTAGCTGATTTTTGACTGAACAATTTCAGCTCCTCTCTAAATGCTTCTCTTTGTGCTGCCTGAATGAGTGTGAGAGAGGCAACTCTTCTCTCCTCTACACTGATCAGCCCTGACCTGTCTCCCTTTCCAAGTCTTTTAATCCTTGCTACAACATTGAGAGCTGCATACCAGTCAGAAAATCTTGAAAATCTTTCAAGAAAGTTGCTTCTTTCAACAGCATCTGTCTTCAAAATCTTTACTTCAGGATCACCTATGAGAAGCTCCGGTGAATGTTGAACTGTGACAATTTCAGGTTCCCATAAAAACTCAGGCCCAGTGAACCAGTTTGAGTCAATCAGCTCTGCCACCTTGAGACCTCTAGAAGCATGGTCTGCAGGATTTTGATTAGTTTCAATGTAGAACCATTGCTCTGGATCTGTTGTGTTTCTTATTTTCTGGATACGATTGGTAACAAAAACATGGTAGCGCCGGGCTTCATTCTTGATATACCCAAGCACCACCTGAGAATCTGTCCAGAAGAACTCTTCATCTATCTTCAGCTCGAGCTCTGTTTTGAGAAAGTTGCTTACAGCAGCTGAAACTGTGGCTGAAGTGAGCTCAAGACGTGGGACTGTGATTATGCTTGTGGGTGCTACTCGGGCTTTACCCATAACAAGAGCACAATGCACTTGCACATCAGAGACAATCCTGATGTAGGAGCACTGTCCATAACCGCTAAAGCTAGCATCAGAGAAATTTTGCAGCTCAATTTTGCGGATTCAACAAATGGGAACAAAAACAGATTGGATGGAATGCACTGCAGTATTTGCATTATATTAATGTATGTCTGCCTAGTACTGTGTTGTTTGAGTAACTTCTTTTTACTTATATCTTCATGCAGGCGATCCATGAAAGCCCTGCCTTAAAACAAGTGATGAGGAATCCGATACATGTGGTGACAATGAATTGCCTCCTTCTCCTCCCATTGAACTTAGTGGCCATTATAAAGCATATAAGCCCAGTATAAGTGTAAGAGTAACCAGCCAAGATGCTTGCTCAGGAAGCACCAGTACACCATCCAGAGTAAATGACTATAGTGCCAACCTGACTCTGAGAAGCCCCAGTGCCACCTCAACTCTGAGGAGCTCGAGTGCCACCTCAACTCGAGGCCATAATACAAACGTATAATGGCCCACATCTGGTTGAGTGCTGGGTCATTTGGTATGCTTTTGGTTTACATCTGGCAATGTGATGGCTTGGATGTGGCCCACTTCTGGCAGACGAGAGTGGACCGCCCAAGTGCCATGATTCCATTCAGTATGTGGGCCAGATAAGAACTGTGGAGTGTGGTCCAGATATGGGCCAGAAAGAAAACATACTGTGGCCCACATCTGGTTGAGTGCTAGGGCATTTGGTATGCTTTTGGTTTACATCTGGCAATGTGATGGCTTGGATGTGGCCCACTTCTGGCAAATGAGAGTGGACCGCCCAAGTGCCATCATTCCATACAGAATGTGGGCCAGATAAAAACTGTGGAGTGTGGATGTAACGAAGAGCCTTCGTACTGGAGCCTTCGTTACTGGTGACTGATGGCTTTTGCCATATAGATATTGCACAGGGGGAACATACAACAATATAAACTGTAATTATTTATAGCACTTTGCACTTTATTGGTAAACTTTGCACATTCCATTTGCACATTGTATATTTGCACATTGCATATTTGCACATTTAACATCATTATTGATTTAACTAGAAACGGTAACACCTGATTGACGAGTGGTTGTCGGGTGGGGGCGGGCTCTGGAGCGCGGCTCTACCTGTAAGAAAGAGGAGAGTGAGAGAGCTCCGCAATACTGTTGAACGAATTATTGAACTAATTAGTGAATGGAAGTAACGTAACGTGTGGTATGAAATGTGTGCAGGTAATGTGTGTTCATGACAGTGGGAAAGTGTGTGCAAGTGCTGGAGTGTTAACGGTTATTTCGGGTGTGATCACTTACCTGTCCTGTGTTGTCTCCGCTCCAGGGTGTTCCAGTTAAAAGAGTCCGAGCGGGAACGGACACCCAGATATATGTTCCGCGGGGGGGAACTAACGGGTGAAATCATTTGGGGGGAGTTTTCAGATGGGAATTAAATTGGTTCTTATTGTAAATATATTTGGTGTTACTTGGATACAGTTAAGGAAGGGTTTTTTTGTAAATAATAGGAATGATGATAAAAAGAATGGATAACTGGTGTTTCTGTGTACTTTGAATAAATGTAGTTTGTTGCGAATCACCTTTAGGTGGATCAGTCCGAAGACGACAATCAGCCTCACAGTATTTAAGGCGCCATATACCATCTGTCTGTGTTGCTGGTCAGAGCTCTGTTGGTCTTATGCTGATGATGTCGCTGTGACTATGGGAATGGGGAAATAAATTATGGTTTCGTTACACCTGAACAACCGTCTGGCATCTCTGTCATTTATGGATACTGCAATCATCCAACCGCGAAAGGGGTCTTTCTAACAGTGGACCAGATTTGGGCTAGAAAGAAAACGTACAGTGGCCCACACCTGGTTGAGTGCTCGGTCATTGGTTATGCTTTCAGTTTACATCTGGCAATGTGATGGCTTGGATGTGGCCCACTTCTGGCAAACGAGAGTGGACAGCCCAAGTGCCATGATTCCATTCAGTATGTGGGCCAGATAAGAACTGCGGAGTTTGGCCCAGATTTGGGCCAGAAAGAAAACGAACAGTGGCCCACATCTGGTTGAGTATTAGGTCATTTGGTATGCTTTCGGTTTACGTCTGGCAATGTGATGGCTTGGATGTGGCCCAATTCTGGCAAACGAGAGTGGACGGCCAAAGTGCTGTGATTCCATTCGGTATGTGGGCCAGATGAACTTGTCAGTTTTGGGCCAGATATGGTCCAGAGGAATTTTGCTATTTGGGACCTATTCCTGTATGTGTCCACAGCCGACCGTGTCCTTCTTGGTAGACAGCGTGTATGCTGGATGCTGATAACTCCGTCAGCTATGTAATAGCGCGACACTGTGACAGTGCCACATTAGAAAATTAGTGTCAAAGAAATGAAAGAAAAAGAGACACTGGTGGTAAAATCAAAAAGGAGATGATATAATGCGTAATGCGTAATGATATAAAGTCATTCATTTAAGAACAGTAGTGGTATTATTAATGTGTCTGCATATGTCTGCATATGTAAGGTACAAAGAAATAAAGAACTGCGTTTCAACATAAAGCTGTCGGGGCGATTTACTCCCATCAGCGAGCTGGATCGTCATCATGCTGGAGCACATCTGCTGGACATGCCTGGGTAGGACAATCTGTGAGCCTTTGGGCCAGATCCAAGCTTGACTTCTTTTTCTTTTTCTTTTTTCATGATGCCTCAAACACACCAGATGTGTATGCAGTACACCAGCTGCATGTCAAGCCACAGACCAAGGAGTTCTTGGGGTACCTCACAATCCTGTGAGTATGTCTGTGATACAAAAGTAAAAACAAACAGATGAGTATACTGATCCTGCTGAGGGATTTCAAAGGGATTTCAGATCTGAGCCTTTTCCATGATTTTTTGTCCTTCTGAGGACTTGTACCGGTCCAGGACCAGGAAGTGAGCTGGTAACATCTCTGAAGACCCCACTCACCCTGAACACAAACTGTGTTCAGGCTGGACATCCAGACACAGAAACAGAGTTTCTTCCCACAGGCCATCACTCTGTTGAACAATTAACCTGCCATAAATTATAACTCATATACCTCATTACCACCACAGCCTGTTGTCTGTTCCCCTTTGCACATTCCTTTCATTGCAAATTGCATTGTTTCACTGTCCCCCTCCCTTTTCCCCCCTTGTCTGCATATGTCCTTCAAGTTGAGCATTGTGTCTGATGTCAACGTTGAAAGACCAATGCTTTTTTTTTTTCATTGCAGTGAAACAAATAGTTATGATTCATTGCTGTCAGTGACCATCACCAGCCCTCCCTGTAGGCTACTCCATCAAATCAGATATGAGATAAGGAGGGAGCTTGCGTCACACAACACAAGACAGAGTATGGAAGTGCCAGAAGTAACCTAGCATGTTCTGACGGGACAGATAACTTCATTACCATGAGTCTCGACAGGAGCATGAGTATCTGTACAGGCATGCATGTGAGGTGATCACCGAAGCCCCACGTAGATGACCATACCCTGCAGTACCCAGGGGCTCAGAGAAACCCCCGATAAGCCAGGACACCTAAGACCAGACCTGGGCAAATTACGGCCCGCGGGCCACATCCGGCCCTTTGTACGTCCCTGTCCGGCCCGCGTGAGGCCAATCATAAACACCATAAATTAAACAAATCTTTTTTTCAACTTTTATTTTGAAATTTTATTTTGAAAAGCGTTACGTTACGTCACTACGTATGCACGTCGTAGACGTAGCGCCTTCACGCGCGTATACAAGTGAGTGAAGGTGATGCTGTTCGCCAGGGTACCCTCAAGATGTCGGCACACCCCAAGAAAAGAAAAGTTGATAACGAATGCCGTATTTTCAACAAGACATGGACTGCCAAATATTTCTTTACAGAAATTAAAGGTAAAGCAGTGTGCTTAGTCTGTGGTACACAGGTTGCTGTGTTTAAAGAATATAATTTGAATCGTCACTACACGACCAAGCATGAAGATAAATACAGAAACCTGTCTGGTGAAGAGCGTGCAAGGGAGTCTGATGCATTGCTTGCAAAACTACAAACCCAACAAGGATTTTTCACTAAACTTCACACTCCCAGAGATGCAGCCGTCAGGACAAGTTATGTCATTTCTCACAAGATCGCCAGAAAAAGTAAGGCGTTTTCCGACGGAGAGTTTATTAAGGAGTGTTTATTGGACTCTGCTGCGCTGATGTACCCAGAGAAAAAGGGCGCGTTTGAGAACGTTTCACTCTCCCGACGCACTGTAACGAGGCGAATTGAGGACATCGCGGGAAACTTAGAACTTCAGCTGAAGAACAGAGCGGCCGACTTTGAGTTTTTTTCTCTGGCTTTGGATGAGAGCTGCGACGTACGTGACACCGCCCAGCTGCTCATCTTCTTACGTGGGATAACCGCAGACTTTCAAATCACGGAGGAGTTGGCATCCATGCAGTCAATAAAAGGGACAACCACAGGTAATGACTTGTTCAGAGAAGTAAATGCATGTATGGACATGTTAGGACTGAAATGGGACAAGCTTGCAGGTGTGACAACAGATGGTTGTCCAAATCTGACTGGGAAAAATGTTGGACTTTTAAAGAGAATGCAGGATAAAGTGACAGAAACGAACCCTGATCAGAAATTGACATTTTTGCATTGTATCATACATCAGGAAGTGTTGTGTAAGACAGTGTTAAAAATGAAACATGTTGTTGATGCTGTCACTAAAATAGTTAACTTCATCAGAGCGAGAGCTTTAAATCACAGACAGTTTGTTGCTTTGTTGGAGGAAAATGAGGTTGAACATGGTGACATAAGCTATCACTGCACTGTTAGGTGGCTCAGCCTTGGCAAGGTTCTGAAAAGTATCTGGGACCTGAGAGACCAGATTCAGGAGTTCTGTGTTCAGAAAGGTCATGACGTCCCAGAACTTTCAGATGAAGACTGGTTGGCAGACCTCGGATTCGCTGTGGATGTGACTGCACTAATGAACGAACTTAATGTCAAACTGCAGAGCAAGGGCCTTTTTGTGCATGAGATGTACAGTGCAGTGAAGGCTTTCATGAGAAAACTGCAGCTTCTCTCAAGCCAAGTGAAGGACAACATTCTGACCCACTTGCCAACACTTAAGGAAGCCAAAAGATCTGGTGATCACCTCCAAAAGCACTCAACCATGTTAGAAATATTGCATGCAGAGTTTTCAAGGCGATTTCAAGATTTCAAAACTCTTGAGAGTGAAATGTACATGGTCTCTTCTCCCTTCAACTGCAGTGTGGATGATGCACCAAGAGAAGTTCAGATGGAACTCATTGATCTGCAGTCTGAAACACTTCTGGCAGATCACTTCAAGTCAGTCTCACTGCTGGACTTTTACTCCTCCCTCAAAGAGGAGAACTTTCCACACCTGAGGAAGCATGCTCAGAGGATCCTAGTCCTCTTTGGATCTACCTATCATTGTGAACAGACATTCTCAGTTATGAAGTTCAACAAATCCAAACACAGATCCTCTATGACTGATGACCACCTCTCAGCTGTCCTTCGCATAGCCACTTCAGACATTCCGCCAGATTTCAATGCCCTTGTTCAAACCCAGAGCAGACTGGATTATTCTCACTGAAGAGATAACATGAGGAGGAAAACATTACAAATTATTGTTTGTGGAGATTAACAAGTTAAAAATAAATAGCACTGGTTCAATGATTGTTTTTCTTATTTAACCAATACACCACAATTTCACATAACCTAATATAAATATTTACAGAGTGCTTTATTCTTCTGATTATCAGTATCAGCTATTCAAAATATTTAATTTGAGCGTTTTACAATGAAAGAAAGTTGGTGGCCCTCTGACACAATTCAGGTTTCTCATGCGGCCCCTGATAAAAATTAATTGCCCACCCCTGCCTAAGACCCACCACAAGAGCCCCAGATACCACCCGACCCAGCATCAGCACATGGACCCAGAGGGGGGCCAACCCTCACCTCTCAAAGCACTGAGGTTGACACCAAGGGGGCCAAGGAGGGATGGAGGTCCGTGCACAACACCCATCCCCAACCAACCACCCATCAACCCAGCCCACCCCACAACTCCCACACCCCCATACCCAGCCACCCCCTGCACCCCCACGGCCAGACCAGGGCCCCCCCAGCAGCCCAGGAGCTCGACGAACCAAGCCCCAGAGGAGCACAGGAGACCACTGCCTGTGGGCCCAGGGATGCCCCGGGATCCCCAAACACAGGGTAGCCCCCACAGGCAGCCACCCACGATTAGACCATAGCAAGCTAGCCTGAGGACCCGGTACCGCAGCACATCAAGGGACAAAAGGACCCACAGGTTGTACCTGTTCCCCAAGGGGCCACCCCAGGCCTCATCCACAGACACCTGGGGCCTGCCACATCGAAAGGCTCCCGACGCCGACCCACTAGATGGAAACATGCTCACCTTGGTGTTTTGTTCTTCCAGTAGAATTTAGTGAACATTGAATCTAAGGCTTTGAACCAAGTGCGCGTTGGATGGACTGGAATCATTGAAAAAAGGTAATTTATTTTTGGAAGTAGTCATTTTACTGGTTGTTATTCTTCCTAAAATGGATAGTGGTAGGTTCATCCAGCGTTGGAGGTCACAGTGAATGTGAATGTCATCCTGACATTCACTGTTTCCCCATGAATAAATTCTGACCTGCTTACTCCTGGCGCGTCTTTGCTCATTATGACATTTGTGTGTAGTCAAGCTAAATACAATCTGGTTTTGACATGATTTGTTTTGTTTTGAAAGTCTCAGGCTTTTTTTTAGGGAGTTTCTGTACGCTACTTCCTGTCCCGCTCAATCTTCTCTACTCTGAATTGATGCGTCACAGCTCTGGTATCCGGCAAAAATAGATTGGCCGCCTCATGAAATAAATAAAAAAGTAAGAAAATCTCATGCCCTGTGATGTGGCTGTGTATTGATTAACTATATGTTATTGACTGAAGTCGGCTATGTATTGTCTTGAAGTGGTTAAATCGTTACTTTAAGTTGTTTGGAACCTTTCATGAGCCTGCCTTCCATAACTTTTATTTTATCTTCCTGTTAATATTTTGACACTTAAAGATTTCGGTGTTGTTTACAAAGAGTAACTGTGATATGATTCTGTGATGAAAGTTGAAAATCTCTTTTAAAACCAAAGTTTTATTGATGTATGCCAAAAGCTAACATATCAATGCAAGTTCCCATCCACATTAGCATCTAGCTAGCAGTACGTTCTATCATTGTTTTTGGTCCATTGGTAGATGTATAACATGATGAATGCATTGAATTGGAATCTCCTGTGAGAGAGTTATGTTCATATATGTGTGTTTTTAGTTTCACAGACCGGGAGGAACTCAAGCTGGGTTAGCACAACTTTAGCAATGCAATGTAAATAAAAAGCATAACCAATGTAACAATGCATGTGTCACTCATCATGACACTTGGCAAAGAGAATTAAACTGAAACAAGAGACATGTTGAGTCACTGTTAATTTCAGAACTTAGTTATAAAGTTACCTGTCAGCTCACTCCTGTATGTTACTGAGAAGGCTGTGATGAAAACTCAAGATTGAATGGAGTCGGAGCTCCATCTATTGGATACACGGTGAAAGGACATATATCGGTGATGAATCTGCAGAGCTCCTGCTGATGATGATAATTTTCAAAAGGGCTATAATTGCCCAATTAAACAGCCCATACAGTAAATCGGTCAGGCCCCGGATAAAAACCTCCAGTTTATTTCAGCAGAGAGCATGTGTTAAGTGAAAAGGATGGACTGCTATTAGAGGCTCCACATCCTGGTCTGCTTCTATAGTTATAAAAAGACATTTTTATCAGCACAAGAAAAATATGTAAAAAGATCATTTACAGTGGCCTGCCTGATCTGAACCCAAGCAGTGTTCTGTTGTTGGACTTTAGCTTGTCAAAAACTAACACCACGAGTCTCTGCCCTCTGCTGTGATGACGGTATGAGACTGGAAACCCCACGAGACAACTGGAGATCCATCATGGCGGCACCCTGTCACTAGGAAAACACAGGTAAACCAAAACACTTCAACAAAAACTTTAACTATCACCTTTAAACTCTAGATCACCTGGAAAACCTAGTGGAGGAGTACTTCTACAACCTGTGCCTTATGAGTCCGCCACAAAAACAACCCCGGCGTGACTGGTTCACTGAGACTGACGACAAAAAAAAACAAACAACAAGCCCAGACCCATTGTCACAAAATTCGAACATTTTAAACAAAGGGAACTCATCAAAAGTCGTGGAAGGGAACTAAATGGAACCACTTATGAGATGAACGACCAATTCCCAAGGGAAATCCAGAAAAGGTGTAGGAAACTTCTCCCACTCCTCAAAGAATTCCGGGAGAAAGGAAAAAGAGCGACGCTGACTGTGGATAAACTTTATGTAGACGGCCAGCTACACCGTTACGTTACGCTGACCACTTGGTTGTGATAACAGAACCCAGAAGACATCCCCAATATTAACTAACATAAAATGACCTAGACTTGAGAGAAGAATAGGAAAAAGGGGGGAAAAAATTTTCAAAAACTGTGTTCCTGCTCTCTGTCTCCCTCCTTCTCTCCCTCCCCCTCTCTTTTCCCCTCTTTCCCTCCAGCGCTTACCTGCATCCTCCGTGCATCCTTACACCCTCATCTGCATATTTGTTTGTCCAACACATCTGTATACTATTTTGATCATTGTGTAATTGTGCAAGCGTGTGTAAGTGGCGCTTTCCTGCACGCATCCTAGTGTCGTGGTGTGTATTTGTTTTTCTGTCTGTAAGTAGGAGTGTGCTTGTGGATATGGCACTTACCTGCGCTCAACTGTGCGCCCGTGAACTCCCACCCATATGTCGATTTTTTGTCTGTGCAACATGGATGAATATGTGAGGGTGTGAATGTTTGTAATCTAACTGTAAGCTTATGTTTAATTGTGTGCGGTCACAGGTACGGGACAGGTTGGAAGGGTTTACCAACAACTGGGGGCGGGGGTGTTTTTGTATCCTTTATCTCCTCTCTTCCCTTTTTGTTACTTGTTTTTCAGTACAATTATCATTTTTAATTTGGGATTTTGTTTTCTATTCTGTTCTATTTTTCCAATTAACGTTTCTTCAATCTAATTTAACATTCAAAGAAGAACACCTCGCTATTACCCAGTTGTCTTAAGCTTATGTGCTAAATATTTGTGAACCATGTGCTTTTTGTGTAATGTTATTGTTTTTCTCTTTCTGTCTGCTTCTTTTACTGCCTGGAATGTGTGTGACATTAACTTGCTGACTAAAAGAGTCAAAATCATGAATCATTTTTTAAAAATTAAAGGCAGATATATGCTTACTACAAGAAACTAAATTATCAGATATTGAACGCAATAAACTAAAAACAGAATACTTTAATTAAGTGTTTTTCTCCTCATGCAGTTCCAGCAAAAGAGGTGTTTCAGTTCTCATTCAGAAAGACACCCCACTGATTCATAACCATACCATAACCGACCCAGAAGGACGATTTATCATTGTTAGCGGTATAATCGATAACGTCAGTATTACAATAACAAGTATTTACAGCCCAAACACAGATGAACCAATGTTCTACCACAGCTTCTTTAAATCACTACAATACTTTTCAACATCAACAATAATCTTAGGTGGAGACCTGAACACAGTCATCAACCCAACAATAGACAGCTCAACAAATACACATCACACCAAAACACGATAGTTGGAGGCTACAAAACCCCTCATCAAGAGAGTACCATAGACATAATAAAGAATAGACGCCGCATTGGCTTCTGGGCAGCAGGAAATACGGCCGCCATCTTGGTCCGGTCATCCGACACTGATATTGCCTCCAGCAGCCTGAAAGCGAAAGGAACTTTTCCAAGATGCCAGAGCATTGCGTGGCTTTTTCTTGTTCCAACTGGTGGACTGTCGAGAACAGGGCTTGTGGTATTACTTTTCACAGGTAAGATTGAACATTGTTATTGGTTGTATGTTATGAATAGAATGTTATTGTTCTGTATTTGTGTCCACCAGCTAACGTTAGCTAGGCTATGTTTACAGCCCGTGATCACCCCGCTATTAGGCCAGCTGAGACTTTATGAATCATATATTTCATAAAACAAATTTAGACTACAACTGACAATAGAAGTTTTGTTGAAGGAAAGTTCTAAGAAATTTGAAGGAAGAAGAAGGAAAACAATAAACTTGACCTCATTTAACAAATGTTTTTCCGTGTTGACTTTCTGAAATCTCCCGTCTTCATGTTGAAGGTTTCCCAAAGACAAAGATAAGAGGAAGAAATGGGAAGTGGCTTTGAGGAGGGAAGGATTCACTGCAAGTGAGTCATCTGTGATTTGCAGTGAGCATTTCAAACGGGAAGATTTTGACAGGACAGGACAGGTCGTCCGACTCAGGGATGGTGTTTTTCCCTCCATTTTCAGCTTCCCGGTTCACCTCCAAAAAGTAGGTGCATTATCATAAGGCTATTAGCATTCATAAATGTAAATATTCAATTATCAATCACAGGGTGAAATACTTTCCTGCTACATGTATGTCCATAATTTTCAAGTGTTGTTTCTTCATCTCAGCCGGAAAAGGGCAGGACTACATCTGCCTCCAGAAAAGCTAAAGAGAGCTTGTCTGTGGCCCCTCAGGATGATCCAGCAGCTTCAACCTCCCACTCCCAACCTCAGCCTAATGATGTGAGTAGTTCTACTTTAAACAATGTATCGAAATGGTCCTAGACATAGCAAAACTCACACACACAAACAAACAAACATGGTGCTGGCAGTGACTTGGTCAGGTGATGACAAAAGAAAAAAAATGTGGGCCATACTCTAGTGGTGTCAAAGTGATGTGTGTGAAGTGAAACATCACTCAAAGCATGTTCATCCTTTCTTCTACTAGGATCATAGCTATGCCTTGCCTGCTTCTCCTACTGCTCTTAAGACCAGGCTCAATGAAGCTCTAGCAAGAGTAGAAAGTCTGGAGCGAGAGAAGAAGAACGCCATGGTGAGAGAAAAGAGGGCAAAGACCACAGTGAAGAGTCTTCTGGGGGATTTGAGGGGAAAAAAAACTCATAAATGAAGAGCTCAAGGAGAAGCTTTATTTCTATTCAGGTAGGATGAAATTATCACTTTGAAATTCATGTACATCTTATTCTTACATTCTTTATTAATTCCTTACCTGTTATATGAAGAGGACTTATTAATTTTTTTCTCATACAATTAAAGATCTTCAACTAGACTTCATGGCAAAGCGGGGCCATGAGTATTCAAAAAACTGCAGAGAGTTTGCCCTCACACTCCACCTGCATGGTCCAAAGGCATACAAATACCTTAGAGAGAGAAGAAATTTCCCCCTCCCTCATCCACATACATTACAAAGGTAATCTTAATCTGCTGTCTGGTTGAATTTTGGAAATTACTGTTGAAAATATGTTAAATAGCTACTTCTCAATATTTTTACAGGTGGCTGTGTTCTGTGGATGATAAGCCTGGCCGTAACAAGATGATGCTGGATATGCTGGAAAGAAGATGCCAGGAAGACCAGGCTAAATATGGATGTGTTGCACTCATGTTGGATGCCATGGCCATCAGAAAACATGTGCAATATATTCCACACAACCAGTCAATGTCTGGTTTTGTTGACATGGGTGACGGGAACAATGAGACTGATGTTGCAACTGAGGCTCTTGTGTTCATGGTGATTGGCCTACAAGGACATTGGAAGGCTCCCATTGCATATTATTTGACAAAGTCTCCATCACCAGATACACAAAGGGTCCTTCTCAGTCATGCTTTGGAGGAGCTGCATGCACGGAGCATTCCGGTGAGTAGTGTATAGGGGCCCAAGGGGCGGCGCTTATATTCGGCCTCTTATTGGTCAATTGATGCTTGACGTCACATCCGGTCACGTGATGTTGACGTCATGCCGGAAAGCGTCACCTGACGTCATATCCTATATGGGAGGTGGCTTAGCCAAGGGGTGGTCTGAAATCCAAGGGGCGGTCTGAAATCCAAGGGGCGGACTACCGGAAGGGTCAGTGTACCGGAAGAGGCCCTATTCAGGAAAATGCGTCATACAGGAAAATGCGTCATACAGGAAAATGCGTTATACAGGAAAAAGTGTCATACCGGATAATGCGCCATTACCGGAAAATGCATCTCCTCACAACACATCTGAATAAAATGGACATTTGGGAGTGCTTAGTGTGACTTTGAGCAGAGCTTAGTTGGGCTTTGTGTAGTGTTGAGTGTGGCATTGCTTTATTTTGCAAACATGATCTGTTTTGTGTGGCGTTTTCATGCTTTGTGTGACTGGTGTGACTGGAGTGACTGGCGTGACTGTCTGAGAAAATCTTTGAAACCTGAAGAAAAAAAAAAGAAGAAATGTTTAGAATATAATGTAAATATGAAAAATAGAATGATGAGAATTAAACTTAAAGAACTCAGAAGATATGAAAAGTCTCTCTAAGTTAAAGTAAGAACAATGGTGTTAGAGCATAGCTGTTAGAACAAAGGTGTTAGAGCATAGCTGCTGCTGCATGGTGTAGGATTGCACAAAATGGTGGGTCAAATCTTTAAAGCTTTACAAAATAAAAGAAATTAAAATAAAATGCAGAGAATAACGTTATAAATAGTGAGAGAATAATAAGAAAGAATAGTAAGAATTAAAAAAAATAGCTTTGCCTTTACAAAAGAAATAGAAAAAGCAACTTCAAGACAAAGAAACTAAAGTCTGTTTGTGTTAAAGTAAGAACAATGGTGTTAGAGCATAGCTGTTAGAGCATAGCTGTTAGAGCATAGCTGTTAGAGCAAAGCTGTTAGAGCAAAGCTGTTAGGGCATAGCTGTTAGGGCATAGCTATTGCATGCTGGCTTTAACAAATGGTAACTAGAATCTTTAAAGCTTTACAAAATAAAAGAAATCAAAATAATTTTTTTTGGAAAGTAGTGGTTATAAATGGTGAGAATTTAAAACAAAAGCTTGCCTTAAGAAAAGAAATTAGCAAAGTAACTTCAAGACAAAGAAAACAAATTCTCTTTGTGTTAAAGTTGGAACAAAGTTTTAGCGCATAGCTGTTAGGGCTTTAACAACTGGTAACTAGAATCCTTAAAGCTTTAAAAAAATAAAAGAAATCCAAATAAAATTTTGGAAAAAAGTGGTTATAAATGGTGAGAAAGAATAGTGAGAAAGTATAGTGAGAATTTAAAAAAATAGCTTGCCTTAACAAAAGAAATTAGCAAAGTAACTTCAGGACAAAGAAAACAAAGTCTCTTTGTGTTAGATTAAAAGTAGAACAGAGAAAATCATGCTGCTTTTTAAAGTCTTAAAGAAAACACAAACACATTGTGAAAAAAAAAAAACACCAAAGCTTACTGTTTCCATAGAGAAAAGCTGGGGCATCATGCCTATTCAGCGGTCCAGGACTGAGTGACTGTGAGGGCTAGCTAACAGTTTGCAGATTGGCGGTTTGGGGAGGAGTCATCTACAGTAGCCAATCAAATGCCTCTCTACATGGAGTGTATGGAGTGCATGGTGTAGATTGAAGGTATGTCAGCTGCTATCCAGGTATATAGGCTTGTGATTTCGGACACAACTTCCTCTTTGCTACTGATACTGACAACCAGAGACCCCATTTTGTCGACGCTATATTAAAGCATCATGTCTTCTCAGGGTAAGTAGACTTTTTTCTTATATCATTCCACCGTTTTTGTAAATAATGGAAAGTTTTATTTTCCAAGTTAAACAATTCTACACTATTCTCAAAGGATTTGTTTATTAGGAGCAGCAAACTGTGTGGACAAACACCAGGACAAACTGCAGGAAAAACTGCAGGACATTGAAAATATACCTCCTCCTCCTCCTCCAAATCAATCAGGTAAGGATCTTCAGACATTATTTGAGATGTATGTTAAAGGATCTTTACATTGAGCATTAAAGTAAGGTTCATTTAATCCCTATAAAACTATCTAATCCCTTCTAACTATCAGGCGCTGTAAGAGTTCAAGAGAAAGCTGATTCAAGCCTGAAATGTGTTTTACAACCGCGTGATCAAAATCTAAATGGTATAAATTATAAATTATTTATCTATCTATATATATTTGCAATACAAGTTCTTAAATCAGTCTATTCAGTCTATTCAGTCTATTCAGTAAATCTAAAAAAAAACGTTTTAAATTCCTGTCCTCTCTCTCTCTTGTCTTTATTGTTTGTTAAATGATGAAAAAAACAAGACAAATCCGAGAAAAAGTTGCGAAGATCTCTGAGTTTAAAAGTTCTTCGAGCCCGGAGAGCAGAGGCCAAGAGGAAAAGACTCAAGGAAGAGGAGGCCCAGAGAAACAGACAAGGAGAATCGCTTCAAAAGAATCCCAACACTCGTATTGGTGAAACTGAAGAGGACACCAGGTTTGTCATGGAGACCCTCTCCAATTTATTAACTTTTACTGTGTTTTTAAAATGTATATATTAAGTTTAATGGGTTTTTTTTATTATTCTTTCTCTACACTAGTGCCAGGAAATCTGTCTCTGGCTCCTCTAATCCACTGGATGATCCTAAAGATCACCTTGTGGATAGGTGTGAATTAGAGACAGCCATAGCCGTGATCGTTCAGGAGAACAAAAGGAGTGAAAAACACAGTCAGAACAGTCAGATCAGTCCAGTGAAAAGGTATGTTAAAAGTTTTAAGTATTTTCTTTCATTTATTTATTTATTTTTATTATTTTATCAGAGTTGATGATTTTAATGTTCTTTTTTTTTTCTTAAATCTTTCTACAGCAGTGGTTTTTTGGTAGTGGATACACCATCCCAGCTGGTTGAATACACATCGCCCCAGCTTGTTGAGCATACACCACCCCATCTTATTGAGGACACACCGCCTCAGCTTCTGTAGAAGTTAGCAACCCCGCTTCAAGAGGAGACAACAACAGACCTTGTGGAGGAAAATTTTGTGGCGGAAGAACTCAGTGATTCAAACACTACAACAGATAAGTTTTCTTCTGATTTATTTGGTTGTGAAAGGGCCAGCACACCGGTGACATTCACGGCCACTGAGTTTTCTGATTCGTTTACTTTTCCTGAGCATCCAGACCATTTTGATCAAAACCTAAATTGTCTTTTGCAGACAGATACTGAATTAAATAAATTAGATGGTGTTATTGATCAACCAAATCCTGGTGAGGTTGATTTGTTTGATTTAAGTGGTCTTTCTGAGTTGGAATTCAGTAGTGGTGATGGTCAGTTTTTAGAGCCTGAGGATTTAGTGTATCAGGATCTATCTACTCCACCATCACTAACTGATGAAAACAAAGTTAATTTGTTTTCAACCAATTTAGAAAAGTTGGATAGTTTAAGGTTATCACTGGATAACCTTCTCTCCAGCTTGGATAATCAGGTCAGCCAAGTTGTAGACAGCGTCAATACCCACAGTGAAAACAGTGTGGAATTAATACACGCTCTACACACTTCTTTTGTTTTATTTAGCGGAGAAGTTGGGGGATATATAACACAACTAAAGGAGAGGGCTGTTTGCATTGGCGAGACACAGAACTCTGTGTTCAGCTTTTTAAATCAGTTGTTTGATGTGTTTGAATAGTCCTTTCTAGTCATTTGTATTTTTTAATCTGGCTTCATTTTTTTTCCAAATTATTTCTGGTCTTTTTTTTTTTGTCCTTTATAGTCTTGAGCTGTCTTTAGGTTTATTTTTTGGTATTCTTTAAACATGACTCAGCCTCCAAGTAAGAAGACCAAATATAGTGGTGCAGCTGATAATTTTCCTTCCATGTGTGGGGGTAATGGGATAGAATTGGAGAGACAAGAATTGCCTGTGGTCTTATCTCCATTGTCTGCTACTTGTGGAGTCTCTGAAGTCTCCAACATTATCAAACAGGCCTTTGATCAAGCTATGTGTGAGAGTCAGGACATTGATATGAGTGTGGTTGTGAATGAGCCTTGTGAGGAGTCTGGTCTGCAGGATGCTGGAAAGTTTAATTTTATTACACCACTGTGTCCCAGGAGAAAAGATACAGTTGATGTTGCAGCTGATAGTGGTTTTGAGGGGGGGTCGATATCCTTTGATCCTGTGGGTGATACTGTTTCTGCTGCTTCTACCTCCAGTGGAATCCATGAAGGTGTGAACATTATCAAACAGGCATTTGATCAGGCCATGTGTGAGAGTGAAGAGATTGATATGGGTGTAGATGTGAATGGGTCTTGTAAGGGGTCTGGGGTGCAGGATGTTAGGAATGTAAATTTGAATACAGTGTTGTGTCTCAAGTCAGTGGATAAAGGTACAGATGTTGCCGTGGAGGATGATGATGAGGTGACATCTGTCCCCTTAGATCCATTGGGTGTTAATACTGTTTCTACATCTGTCTCTGCCCCTGCTGGTGTTGACATTATACATCAAGCATTCACTCTTGCTATGTGTGGCGGTGGGGAGGATGTTGATGATTTAGACTTTTCCAACTTTCTTGGACAGGCCGATAAAGGTGTAAACATGGTGTGTGTTGATAAGCTGACAGACACTACAACCTCTCCTTCTTCCCTTGCTCCTGCTTCCCTTGATGTTGTTGTTGATGGTGATACTAGTGATACTAGTGAAAATTATGGTGGGGTTTTACCCATACATCACGTTGATATAAACAATAGTCTAGAGGTGCATCAGACTGGGGGTGGTAGACACAGACCTCAGGGATGTCCTGCATCACCTGCCCCCTATGTATCATCTTCAGCAACAGCAGCACCTGCCCCCCATGTATCATCTTCAGCAACAGCAACAGCAGCATCAGCAGCAGCTGTGTTGCCTTCAACATCGGGTAGCAACAATTCTGATCAGATTAATGTTAGAGAAATCCCAAATTTTAATGCAAGAGAGCTGCGTCAGCATCTTGATTTACGCAGCATTAATCGGGATGATTTGACCCTAATGCCTGCTTTAGTCAGAGAGAGTCTGTCTTCAATCATTGAGAGAGCCCTGGTAGATTCGCCTTCAGGTAGTGTTTTAAATGTAGTGCTGAGGGGGCCATCCCTTGCCAATGATGTGCAGGCCATCTTAAATGCTGACGATGAGTACAACTCTGATTTGTTTTTGGATAAGATTTCAAAAGCAATCCAGAGTAATGACACATCGCTGACAGATGATGACTTAGAATTTATAGTTTCTGTTGCACAAGGAAGAAGTGGTGGTAGTAATCGTTTGAAGCTGGGTAAAATCTTTTATGATGAGATAATATCCAGAAAAGGCAGACATCTTTTTATGCCTAACAATGTTCGTGAAAACAATCTTTGTTTCTCTCTGTGTCTTGCACATTTTGTTAATCCCGAGATGTCTCCTGAAGGAAAACTGGAATATGCAAAACAGCTGCACTCTGCAGTTGGCTTTGACCATTTGCATAAAGTCTCACTGTCTGATGTTGGTAGATTTGAGAGACACATGGATGTCAAAATCATAGTCTTTCATCATACTGCGATGTGTAAACGTCTCCAGTGTTTTGAAACACATGATAAACAGCACCCTAGGACAATCTGGCTTTATCTTCATGATGATCACTATTTTCTGATTGTGAATCCAAAAGGGTTTTTTGGTGCTTCATATGTGTGCTCGTTTTGCTATGGTGCATATAATACACCGCTGCTACATAATTGTAAAAGGCGGTGTAATGTGTGCTTTACACAGTGTAGCACCCACCCTTCCAAAATTGTAAAATGTCCTGACTGTAAACGCCTCTGTAAATCGCAATTCTGTTTCGAGCAGCACCGCCGTCCTGAAGGGGTCCATGATAAAGTTCCCTGTCAGGGTATGAAATATTGTGAGGAGTGCGGAAAAACATATCTCACCTCCAAAAACAAACAGCACATTTGCAAATCAATTCGGTGTTCCCACTGTAATGAAGAAATAGTGGACGGTAAGGTGGCCCACGAATGCTTCATACAGCCGATCCAAAAGAAAGAAATCAAATCAAATTACATATTTTACGACTTTGAGACCCAGTATTATGACGGTAGACATCATGTAAACTTTGTGTGTGCAATGGATACAGAGGGGGAGAAAGTCTGTTTCAACACCAGTGATTGTGTGTCTGCATTTATCAGCTGGTGCAGACGTAAAAAACACCATGGTTACACATTTATAGCGCATAATGCATCTGGATTTGACAATTACATTGTGTTAAATCATTTTGTAAAGCATGGTATCGTCCCCACCGTGACAATGAGAGGTAGCAGGGTCATCTTGATGTATGATGTTACATACAAACAGCGTTGGATTGATTCATTTAGTTTCCTTCCAATGCGGTTGGCCAAAACACCGGCGGCTATGGGCTTTGAAGATCTGGAGAAGGGTTACTTTCCCCACAAGTTTAACACCCCTGGGAACACAAAGTATGTCGGAAAATACCCAGACCCCTTGTACTATGACTTTGATAAAATGAGCAGCGATGAGAAAACCCGGTTCTTGAGATGGTATGAGACCGTCTGTGAGAAAGTCTTTGATTTCCAGACAGAGATCCGCAGGTATTGCGTTAATGATGTTGAGGTGTTGCGCAAAGCCTGTATGATCTATCGGGACACTTTTCTCAAGTGCACAGAGCTCGACCCATTTGCGTTCACCACGCTGCCATCTAGTTGTATGGGTGTTTACAAGACTTTGTTCCTCCCCAGAGACATGGTGGCGCTCACGTATGATGGGGCATACACTCGCCAGAATGAGTCATATTCAGAGTTGTCTATTCAGTGGCTTGAGTATGTCGCTCATACTGAGAACATTGAGATCCAACATGCTCTCAATCAAGGTGAACATCAAGTGGGACCATACTTTGTGGACGGGTTCCATCCTGCCTCCAACACCTGCTATGAGTTTGCAGGATGTATTTTCCATGGATGTGTCAAGTGCAAGGTCCCGGCGGATACCAATCCGCTGAGTGGTGTGTGCTATGGCGAGCTGTATCATCAGTTCACCAGTAAAATAGAGGCCCTTCGGTCCCTTTACGGTGTGCGTGTTTTGGTTATGTGGGAGTGTGATTGGGCTGCCTTGGTTAATAGTAATCCGACAGTCCAGACGTTTCTGGACAGTTATCAGAGACCTGAACGTCTGGACCCTAGAAAGGCACTGTTTGGTGGGCGTACTAATGCCATGAAGCTCTACCACAAAGCAGAGGGTGGTGAGAAAATCAGGTATTATGACTTTACCAGTCTGTATCCCACAGTGCAGTCAAAAATGCCTTATCCTGTCGGACACCCGAAAATCATCACCCAAGATTTTGATTCCATCGATCAGTACTTTGGGTTTATCAAGTGTACTGTGCTTCCTCGGAAGGGTTTGTTCCATCCTGTTCTCCCCTTCAGGTGTCACAACAAGCTAATGTTCCCTCTGTGCAGAAGATGTGCTGAGGATATGAGTCAGACAACCTGTGCACATTGTGACGAGGACAGACAGCTGTCAGGTGTGTGGGTGTCATTCGAACTTCTGAAAGCTGTCGAAAAGGGTTATCGCATTGTGTGCATTGATGAGGTGTGGCATTTTCCCGACAAGACAGATACTTTGTTTAGGGACTATGTCAAGACATTTCTAAAATGTAAACAAGAGGCTTCAGGCTACCCAGCACATGCCAAGACACCAGAGCAGAGGAAACAGTACATTGATGACTATTTTGTCAAAGAGGGCATCAGGCTGGATCCTGATAAAATCTGTGTCAACAAAGCAGTTAGGAGCTGTAACAAACTGCTCCTCAACTCTTTGTGGGGCAGATTCAGTATGAGGACAGATATGCCCCAATGTGAACTCATCACCGAACCTTCCAGATTTACCCAGCTGATGTTTAGCGACCAGTTTGATGTCAGACAGTTTTGTTTCATGTCAGATGATGTTGCTATGGTACAGTGGTGTCACGCCGATGGTAAGGTGTGCAAGGTTAACGATGTGAATGTATTCATTGGAGCAATGACGACAGCTCATGCCAGACTCATGCTTTATGACCTGTTAGATAAGTTGCAGGAGCGTGTGTTGTATTGTGACTCAGACAGCATCATCTTCACATCAAAGAGCGGAGACTGGGTCCCACCCCTAGGGCCTTACCTGGGGGATTTGACGGATGAAATAAATGATGGTAACGTGTGCGGTCTTCCTGAGGAAGACTACATTACCGAGTTTGTTTCAGGTGGACCCAAGTGCTATGCCTACCGCACAAGAAAAGGGAAAACACAGGTCAAATGCAAGGGGGTGACATTAAATGCTGCAAACGCATCTGTTGTCACCACCGAGTCATTGGAGAGCTTGGTGCATAGCTTTGTGAGTAACAGGCAAAGTGGGGCACATCTCATTACCTCAGCTGACACCATTAAGCGGGATAAATCGCGACTACAACTCAGAAATGAGACAGTCGTAAAAAAGGTTCAGGTGGTGTACAATAAACTCCGGGTCCTGGCTGATTATACCACACTGCCCTATGGATTCTAAAACAGGTGTGGCTTTTGATGGTAGACTGCAGCATCCATTCAGATTGGTGGTGAGCGGACCTTCCAATTGTGGAAAGACATTTTTTGTAAAGAGTGTTTTAGAAAATGCATCCAGTGTTATTTCACACAAAATTGATAATATTGTATATATTTACTCATGCTGGCAAACTTTGTATGACGATCTTTTAAAAATTAGGAATATAATCTTTGTAAATGGTCTACCGGACACCTTGTGGGATGACACTCTGTTACCCCCAGAGAGGAACAACCTTCTCATTATTGATGATTTCATGAATAATGCCAGCAACAATTTAGAAGTGCAAAATGTTTTTACAAAATATGTCCATCATAGAAATTTGAGTTGAGTTTGAGTTGTTGAAAATTTATTTATTCAAGGTAAGGCCAGTCGAACTATCAGTTTAAATACAAACTACCTTGTTTTATTTAAAAACCCCAGAGATAAGTATCAGATTTCACTTTTAGGTAGACAAATGTTTCCGGGTAACACAAAATATTTTTTAGAGGCCTTCAATGATGCCACTAGCGCGGCCTATGGTTATCTACTTACAGATTATAAAGCTAAAACACCGGATTATTTAAGACTCAGAACAAATTTGCTGTCACATCAACAGGTTGTATATATCCCCAAAAAGCTAAAGAAGTAACAATGTCATCCCGTGTGCGAAGAAATCTGGCTCTTTTGGAATTGGTATATAAATCGTCACCGAGTGTCCGGAGAGTTATTGTGAATAACGCCGGCTCAGACTTTATCAACGCTTTGTGTGAAATAGCACTCAATGTGTTACGAGGTAACATTCCACTAAGTGATAAACAGTACAAACAATTGAGAAAGAAGAAAAAATCCATCAAATTAATTACAGTTAAAGGAGTGAAATTGGCCAAAAAGAAAAAAAAACATTAATCAGACAGGAGGATTTTTATTACCTCTTCTGGGAGCAGCTATTCCTTTTATATTCAATTTGATCAACAAAAACTGACATGGAACACACTCAAAAAATGTTTTTGGTACCTCAGCACCAGATTGACTTGTTGAAGCAGCAGCAGCAGCCACAGCAGCAGTATCATCCACCGGATCAAAACAATACCAATCTGCGACAAGTTGTCCAAAATGAGTTGGACAAAGAAATGTCTGATGTCCTAAATTTGCCGGACACAGACATTTATGATAAGGCTAAAAAATATAGTGCCATCTTGCAGCGTTACCTCACATTGGTGAGACTGGGTGAGCGTGAAAAAGGTGTGTTAACATTACCCCTTCCCACTGGAGAAAGTAATGATTCTGACGGTTCGAACAAGGTTGTAGCAGACAATGGAGATAATGATATCAGAGATGACCACATTGTAGAAGAGGTTTTGAAACACATGCCTAAAAGAAGCAGGAAAAATGCAGAGCATGTTTTGGAGGCATTGTGTCGATCAAAAGGAATGATATCGTGGACAAATCAGGGGGAGATCATTGTTAAAGAGAGGACAATTAGAGGCTCTCACCTGTATGACTTGGTGAAAAGTGTCACTGTATCACACAATATTTCGGACACTTCAAGACCCTATGGCTGGGATGTTTTTTTAAAAACTTTGGCTACTTTAAACATGCCCCTATCTGCTATCCCAAACACACAGGTACGACAGGCTATTGCTGAGTATAAAGTTGTTTGGTGAAGCTAATAGGGAGGGGATTTCTCGAAAATCTGAAAAAAGGAGAGCTCTCTATTTGACAGAGACTACCGGTTTAAATACCACTCCTAGGACACCTAAAGACAGATCAAAACGAAAAAGGACATTTGTTGAGGGTAATAATGGATGGTTAGATTTTTAATTTTTAATTTTATTTTATTTTATTTTTTCATACACAGTGTGCTGGTCCTGATGATGGCTATGTGTACATGTATATATTTTCCTTGTCTTTTTTTATTATTTTATGTATACTTTATTTATTGTTGATTTATATTATTTGAAATAAAAGTGTTTTGGGGTGTGAATGTACATTTTGGTAGATGTGGATTTGAAAGTCTTCTCCACTTTCTGAAAATTTGTGAGAAGTTTTGGAAATGTTTCTGAAAATAAAATGTCAGAATCAAATTGAAGTATTATTGTCTATTGTTTTATTTATTCATTAAAAAGGTTAATACATGATTACGTTTCATATTCAACATTTAATGTTCAACATTTATTTTTCCCATGTTGTACACATGTAAAATTGAAACCACGGCACACACAAGGTTTTATTTTGTTAACAAATCGAGAAACCATAGCATCATTAAAATTAAGATTATCACTATACATGTTTATCATTTTGGTATAAGGCATACCCTTTTGTATCTGACAGAGAAAAAACACACAATGTTGGCCACATGTTGTGGAATCAAAATTTTGGACCTGACGGCTTGAATAACATACACTCATGCAATTTTTCTTGAGGAAATTGTTAATTTCTACTGGAAAATCTACATAGTCTGGAGGGTTACCAAAACTATCAAAGAAATATCCCTCTTTGTGTTTCGTGATATACATAGCAACCCAGTGTTCACCAGGCATAGTGGAGGGTTGCGTGTTTGCAATTAACATAGATGGAAAATTACAGACTTTAATTTCTGTTAGCTGATCACATGCTAGTGTAACTGGTTTGGATCTGCGTTGTGTTTTTATACTCTCATGAAGGACGACCGACACAGGACCTGGCTCTCTCTTCGTTTATTCTGTTGAACACACAAAAAAAATCGAGCCCCAGAGTTCCTTTTAATTATGCAGCCCGTCTCCGCTCCTCTCCCCAGAGATGACATAGAAAAAGGCGAAATGCACAGCTGCCACTAACTAAACAAAAAAAAAATCACACATTTGGAACATTCATTACAATAATCATACCTGTTGAACACACAAAAAAAATCGAGCCCCAGAGTTCCTTTTAATTATGCAGCCCGTCTCCGCTCCTGCACAGATGAAAAACACATTGCAGCTAGCTTAAACAGTGCGTATGAGTTAGCACGAAGCACGTGCACATAGCTAGCTCAAGTAACGAAATTAAATAACATTTTTGACGCAACATAAAACCTAAATAAAAATAAAATCTACTCAGAAAACATAAAACACATCATACAGGGAAAGGCACACAGAAAATAAATAAAAAGAAGTAAAAAAAGCAATTCAATCAACCAACGAGCACCTACCTCTCCCCAGAGATGACATAGAAAAGGGGAGAGGGCAGGGGGGAACCCAAATATAAAGGAACACAAGACACCAACGAAGAAGAAAATGAACAGAAGACGAGGCTGCACAAAAGAAAAAGAAATACTTAAAATTAAATTAACTAAAAGAGGCTCTATAACGGATGGGCTCAGGTATAATTTTTGTAACTATAACATGACATTTCTCAATATTTTTTAACCCCGTTACATTCACCCCTCTAGAATTACACAAAATTATCAAACCTCACAAAAAGTACAGTCATCACAAAAACCACTGGCCTCAAGACAGGAAACCACAAAATCAGTGGCACAAATCAGCAACATGTGCTACCATTGAATGGATAAGAGTCCAGAGATTAGCTTGGCGCCTAGCAAAATCTGAGGAATACTCTTTTAGACAAAATGGGGTGCCTTTTACACCACACAACAAGGCCGTATACTGGGATGAGGACAAGAGGGGAAAAAAATCTCACAACATCACCAAAATGCAACTATCTACACTCAAGAACAACCTCAACCCCACTGCGAAGGCAATCACAGGGTAAGTATTTACACATAAATGACAGTAGATTCAACTTGTTCAATACCAAATAATGTTTCAACCTGAGTCATTGACTCAATCAGACGACAAACAGGTTTAATGACTCTGCCAAACCTGGAAGTAAGTCTGAGGCCCATATCTGATTCTGTGTGGCCTGTGACACTGGCAGGCGAGGAGTGTGGTTCAGCAGATAAACCTGAGGGGGGGACAGCACCAAACTGCTCAATGAGAGCAGGAGAAGGAACCATAGGTGGGGAACATGAAGCAACATCAGAAACTGCAGCAGAGGGGGGATGTTGGTCAACCCAGGAGGCAGTAAAATCTGCATCACAGTCACTGACAGAAGGAAGGGAGCCAGCAAGTGAGGGTCCATCCAACCTAGCATCAGAGTCCTCCACCGACATCTCCGTCCCAGGCAGCACAGGCATAGAAAGGTCATCACTCAGACACTCAGAAGTTTCATCCTCATCCAGAGAAGCATCCAATGGCAGGAAATTGACTTGAAGGAGGAGGTTTCGGTGCACCACACGCTCACGACCATCCCTGTCTCTAATCCGGTAGATGTGAATAGCAGGCTTTGAGTCCACCACAGTATAGACATAAGGGTCCCACTTATCCGAAAGCTTCTTCTTCCCCCTGACTCCCTTGTTCGCCACCAGCACCTGATCACCCAGTGAAAGAGGCAGACCCCTGGATCTTTTGTTGTACTAATCAGACTGATGTTTCTGTTCAATCTTGCTGTGTGCTTGGGCCATTAGCATAGCAGTGCGCAGGTCATCAACCAGAGATTTGACATAGGAGTTGTAGTCACAAATGGTGTCATCATGAAGAACATTCCGAAACATGAGGTCCACTGGTAGCCTGGGGACCCTGCCGAACATCAGATAGAAGGGGGGAAAACCTGTGGTCTCGTGAGCAGTACAGTTATACATGAACGTCATTGACTGGATCATCTGAGGCCATTTCTGTTTTGCTCTTGGTGGTAAGGATCTCAGCATGTTACCAAGTGTGCGGTTGAATCTTTCTGTGTTTCCATTTCCCATAGGGTGGTAAGGCGAGGTATGAGATTTTACAACACCACTCAGTTTCAGAAGCTCAGCCAACATCTCGCTCTCAAAATTCGCTCCCTGGTCAGAGTGAATGCGTTGTGGAAAGCCATAGACACAGAAGAATCCATCCCAAAGCTTCTTGGCTACTCCTTTAGCTGTTTGGTCCCGACACTGGAATGCATGTGCCAACTTGGTAAAATGGTCTGTGACCACCAGAACATCCACAGACTTGTTTTTGTTATCCTCAGCTGACCAGAAATCAATGCACACAAGTTCCAGAGGAGCAGTGGTCTTGATGTTCTCCAATGGGGCTCTTGCAGCCGGCTCCGGGGTTTTGCTGAGTATACACCGGTTGCAGTTCCTGACAAAGCTGCGAACGTCTCTCTCCATATCAAACCAAAAGAAGCGCTGACGTGTCAAAGAGAGCGTGCGTGGCTGTCCTTGATGCCCAGCCTGGTCATGAACACCAGATAGAACCTCAGATCGAAGGGAGATAGGCACAACAAACTGGAACCTCTTGCGTTTGGTCAGTGGATCCTTAACAACTCTGTAGAGGACACCATCGAGAAGCGTGAGTTTGTCCCACTGTTTCAAAATCCTGAGTGTCTGCTGACTCTCATTACAGCGCTCACGTCTGGAAGGTCTACGTCCCCGTCCAACATAGAAGGTAACTCTTGACACAACAGGGTCTCTGTTCTGGTGAGACAGCAGGTCTGTTAAAGGCAGCACAGGAAGCTCATCACATCCAGGTGTAGTCAGTGTTGACAGGTGGTCAACCAGAGATGTTGCACGTTGCCTCGAAGCAGAATCCCAGTCGCTGGTGGAAGATAAAACAGATGACACATCATCTTCGGACATGGAGGTATGAACAGCAGGGAAAACAGGAAGACTGTTCAGTGATTGGGGTTGACAGGTCAAACGAAAGGCGTCCTGCACATGATGATCCTCCACACCTCCAGCTTGTTTCAGAAGTTCGATGTATGGCTCTGATAGCAGGCGGTGAGATAAAGGCTTTGCAAACGGGTCTCTGCTGAGGGCATCTGCCACTACATTTAACTTGCCAGGGACATACTTGATGTCAAAGGAATAGGGGGCGAGTTTGGCAACCCAGCGCTGCTCACAGGCGTCCAGTTTTGGTTTCGTCAGGATGTATGTGAGAGGATTGTTATCAGTCCAGACTGTGAATCTGTGGCCTTTGAGCCAGTGGCTGAACTTATCACACACAGCCCACTTAAGAGCCAGGAATTCGAGTCTGTGAGCAGGGTATTTAGCCTGACTGCGACTGAGGGACTTGCTCGCAAAAGCAACTGGTCTGGCTCTCACTTCACCCACTGGAACCTGAGACAACACAGCACCAAGGCCATCCATAGATGCATCTGTTGAGAGGAGAAATGGTCTGTCAAAATCAGGATGTGCCAGCACCACACAGTTCAGGAGTGCACTCTTGAGCTCCTCGAATGCTTTTTCACAGGCAGGACTCCAATCTTGGGGAGTCAACTGACGGAATGTCCCAACTCTACCTTGACCTCTGGTACCTTTCACTCTCCTCTTCTGTCCCGCAGTCAAAGCAAAGAGCGGCTTAGCAACTTGAGAGCAGCCGGGGATGAAATGCCGATAAAACATCACCATTCCAAGGAAGGATCTTACTTTCTGTTGAGATGGAGTGCAGCCATCAGTAGTCATGAGATCCTCTTTATTGAAGCTGGAGATGATCTTAACTTTTTCCTGGTCAACAGAAACACCAGTAGCATCAACCACGTGACCCAGGAACTGCACAGACCGCTGGAGAAAATGACACTTTTTCTGTGCCAGCTTCAGATTACTGTCTCTTAAACGTGCAAAAACAACCTCCAATCTCTTTAGTGCCTCGTCCTCAGAAGGTGCAAACACCAACAGGTCATCAAGATAGCACAGAAGGCTTGAGAAGTTTAGATCACCAAAGATGCTGAGCATCATTCGCATGAAAGATGCTGGACTGTTGCACAGGCCTTGGGGGAGCCGGTTGTATTCATAGAGGCCAAGTGGTGTTGTGAAGGCCGTGTAATGCCTGTCAGACTCATGGAGGGGAATGTTGTAGAATCCCGATGTTAGATCCATGGTACTGAAGAAGGCGTTCCCACCAAGGGCAGCCAAACAGTCCGCCTGGTGGGGCAGCGGGTGAGCGTCCTTCACAGTCTTAGCATTCAGCCAGCGGAAATCAGTGCAGATTCTCAAGTCCCCTGACTTCTTCCAGACCATCACTAGTGGAGAAGCATATTCGCTGATGGATTTGCTGATAATGCCTCTCATCTCCATGTCAGAGAGCACCTCTCTTAGCTTTTGGTAGTGCGCTGGAGGAACCCGGCGGAAGGGCAGCCGAAAGGGGCGGTCATCACTGAGGTGGATGCGATGGACAAATCCCTTTGCCTCACCACAGTCCAGCTTATCCTTAGAAAAGATGTCTTTGTAGCTCAACAAAAGCTCAGCTAACTTCCTCTTCCCCTCAACAGATACCTCACAGCTCTCAACATCGATATCACCCAACCCACAGGCATCTAGCAGCTTTACAGGGTCAGACGCCGAGTCAGGAGAGGGAGCAGTTTCATATGAAGAGGCACCTTGCGTTTTGCTCAGGCCTTGAGCAATAGGCAGGTCCTCCACAGCAACACAAGAGAAAACATCCGCAATCTTAGCATTGCGCCGCAGTGTCACAGAACTCTGAGTAGGATTCAGGATCTTCATAGGAATCCAACGATCCCCCCACATGGGTGTTATGACCCGCCCAACCATGATATTCTTTGGTGTGGATCGGGCAGACGAGGGTTCCACAATAACGGTGCTACCTGGCGACACTGGAGCAGAAGGAGGCAACTTCCCCCAAACAACGTACTCCTGCTGTGGCAGAAGGGTTACAGCTTTTTGCAGCTTAACTGTTCCAATCTTGTCAGGAACCTCAGAACCCGACCAATGAGAGATGCAGCTCAACAGCTGCAGAAACTGCTCACATTCTGGGTCAGAATTACTGGATGAAACAAGCTCCCAGTACTTTTCACTTGACTTCATCTCTTGAATGATGCAACGCAGAACATTGCTACCAACAATGACATCTTTCTGACCAGGTACCACAAACACAGGCACCACATAACTGAAGCCATAGATCTTAATGTCCAAGTCATAGATACATTTAGGACGTGTGACAAGACCACCACAGCCCACCAATACCACATTCTCTGGCACAGGTCTAGGGTCCAAGAGAACACCAGAAGCACTCAGCTTCGACTCTGCTTCCTCACTCAGAGTGCATGACATGCTTCCTGAATCAAGCATACCTCTCAGTATAGACTTGCCGCTGATAGAAACAGGAGCATAAAACAACTCACATGCTCCTTCAACACTCTGGGATCCAACAACTATCACAGTCTTGTCAGCAGACAGGTTTTTGCAGCAATTGACATATACTGAGTGAGGGTCTGTTTCACTGGAGAGGGATTCTCTGGCGCTGCCCATGTTGCCCCTCACTTCACATGGGCTTGCTAGTTTAAATTAGCCATAGAGGATGGGGGGGTCTTCATGGTTGAATTCTGGCTGGTCTGGTTGCATACACGCTTGACGTGTCCAGGGCTGAAGCAGTTGAGACACAACCTGTAAAGCCTACAATGAGCATGAGTTGAATGTTCCCCAGAACCACAGACTTTGCATGCAGCAGGCTGAGCACCTTGTTGAACATGAAAACGGCTGGGTCGGCTTTGGCGTCTCTGTCCATTGGTAACGGAGGCAGTGCACAGGGAGAGAACTTTGTCGAACATAGCCACCATACCTTGAGACTCAGATGTAGCTGCATGTGTGTTGGGAACAGCGGATGAAGACTGCACATTGTGAGTGGTGGGCAGCGAACAAGAAGCTGGCAGTTGTTGCAAGTTTAAAGCTCCACTGGGTGAGTCTTGCTGACCAGCAACAGATGAGAGCAAAGGTGAAGGGATAGGCAGCTGCTTACATGTGTTCGAAACAGGTGCTTGAGTAGCAGGCTGAGAGTGACAGGTAATATCTGAGCAACACTGACTGAGAGCAGAGAGACACATAGCATGCTGTGAATGCGCTGCACTTGTTTTCACTTTCCTCATGTGACTATCCAACCTGTCCTGTACCTCAGCTGCAGTCCACTTTTCAGGAGCCTTCAGCTGGAATGAAAGAGTAAGCAATGGATCTGGACAGTGGTTAATGAACATTGTGACAACCTCTGTGCTGGGGTCCTCCACCTGCTTGCCTCGTCTGCGAAGACATTCATCAGCAGCATCAATCGACTTGTTTAAACGAATCCAATAATCCATGGCACTTTCACCTGGTCGCGGTACAGTGCTGTAAAAGTCTTTCATGGGCAAGCTCAAGTATGTTAACTCACTAAAGTTGCACTTCAGGATGTCAAACACAGCAGCGATCTTCTCATCACCAACTAATTCAAGACGGCAGCGGAGTGAGACTGTGACTACATCTCTAGCTCTACCTGTTAATCTAGACATTACCAGGTCAAACCTTTCAGCATGCGTCTCACAGTTCATCCTTGATAGATAACATTTCATCATCCCCTCCCATTCCTGAATGGAGAATGCATCTGTATGGTCACCCTTGAAGTATGGAGGGGCTTTGGTTTCAGACTGAACAAAAACCTTTAGCTGGGACGGATCACTCAGACTCACAGGTCGGTCAGCAGATGACTGATCGGGGATGCGGTCAGGCTGGTGCATGGTGGCAAGGCTCGCTTTAATACCCTCCCCTATCTGCTTGGCAATGTCAGTAATCATAGGCCCCAAAACCTCAGCAGGGACTAGTTGTGTGGGATGAGAAAGGACTTGAGCAATAGGTGTTGAGGTGGCTGCAGGGGCCAGTGGTGGGCGAAACATGGAGTGAGTTACATTGCTATCATTACTACCAGGAGCCAGTGGCCTCCCCCTACCAAGACATAATGAAGCAATAGTCTGACCTCTGCCCAAGCCAAAACTAACATTGTGCCCCACATCCTCACATTCAGACAAAACCCTCGCAGCAACAGTCTCATCACCCAACATAATTAAAGCCGAAAATCAACACAAACCCACAGCAAAACCAGACAGAATGTCCCAAAACAGTCTTCTTTTTTTTTATCACCTTAAGATGATGCGAAATCCTTAAACAAATGCACACAGGATAAATAGCATCACAAAGTGAGAGCACATTCCCAAAACATTTGTCAAATAAATCTGTATGGGATAAGAAATTTCTCAAATATGGAGGATGAAACATAAAACAGAGGTTTCTTAACTGAATCCTGTCTATTCATACACCTTTCACTCTAAATGTTTATTTTTTTTTCTCCTCTGAAACAAAAAAAAAGAGAAAAGTTCCTTCGTCTTTTCTTATTATCTCTTTTTTTTTTGCGATCAGAGAAAACACAACATATGGTTAAAACAAAAACCCTGTCAATGAAGTTCTCAGGCTCACAAAAGCCACAGGCTACAGGAACACCTGACAGACAAAGCGCAGGGCGCACTGATCCTCATCGTGGAGCAGCGGAGCTTCGGCGCAGCAGGTGGGACGGCAGCAACGGAGGCAGCGACAGAAGCGTCCAGCGTAGTCGGACAGTGGAGGCGATGTGACGGGTCGAACGGCACCAAGTGTAACTGGTTTGGATCTGCGTTGTGTTTTTATACTCTCATGAAGGACGACCGACACAGGACCTGGCTCTCTCTTCGTTTATTCTGTTGAACACACAAAAAAAATCGAGCCCCAGAGTTCCTTTTAATTATGCAGCCCGTCTCCGCTCCTCTCCCCAGAGATGACATAGAAAAAGGCGAAATGCACAGCTGCCACTAACTAAACAAAAAAAAAAATCACACATTTGGAACATTCATTACAATAATCATACCTGTTGAACACACAAAAAAAATCGAGCCCCAGAGTTCCTTTTAATTATGCAGCCCGTCTCCGCTCCTGCACAGATGAAAAACACATTGCAGCTAGCTTAAACAGTGCGTATGAGTTAGCACGAAGCACGTGCACATAGCTAGCTCAAGTAACGAAATTAAATAACATTTTTGACGCAACATAAAACCTAAATAAAAATAAAATCTACTCAGAAAACATAAAACACATCATACAGGGAAAAGGCACACAGAAAATAAATAAAAAGAAGTAAAAAAAGCAATTCAATCAACCAACGAGCACCTACCTCTCCCCAGAGATGACATAGAAAAGGGGAGAGGGCAGGGGGGAACCCAAATATAAAGGAACACAAGACACCAACGAAGAAGAAAATGAACAGAAGACGAGGCTGCACAAAAGAAAAAGAAATACTTAAAATTAAATTAACTAAAAGAGGCTCTATAACGGATGGGCTCAGGTATAATTTTTGTAACTATAACATGACATTTCTCAATATTTTTTAACCCCGTTACACTAGGATGCCTAAAAAATCTGTACCATTAATATTTTTTTTTTCTAAGAATACTAGTTAATTCTATAGTATTCATTGTGTTTTAGTAGTAGTCCAAAAGCACCTGTCTTCTGTTTGATATCTCAATAACTGAATCAAATACAGAATAACATATCAGATTAACGGTTCTGGGGAGCGGTACTCTGAAACGCACCTCCAGTCTCACATTGCCCGTTTAATGAGTGACACATTCCCTGAACGTCCCTCGTCAGCTTCCAGGTTAAAGCAGAATAGTGTATACCCGTTAGCATAATCTTCACGCGATATTGCCAGCGATCTGTCTTTTAGATGACGTCCCGTGGTTTGAATCAGCTGATAATACTCCCTTGTAAACTGATCTCTTTGAAAGAGTGGTTGGAAGGGTTTTGCAGGGAAAGGCTGTCCATCAGCATACAAACTGATAAACTCTGTATCATAATGTTCAAAATTGAAAGGGTTACGTGCGTAACTTCCTGTATAACCCTCGTTATCGACAAATCCAACTATAATGAATTTAGGGATCTGCCCCATAAAGAGGTTGTCTTGGTTGCATACTCTTGTACCCGCAGGGATAGAATACGTTTTTAAACACACTCTGTCAATAGCATATTTTGCATTGGTGTGTTGTAAGGCTCTGCTGTGTGCCAGCCTGATACCTGGGGAGACAGAGACCGTTTTTATAAACACACTAGCAGACACAATTTTAGCCCGATAATTTACATTTCCAGCTGACATGAGACAGAATTCATCTTTAGCCCGTATAAATTTCAATGCAGTATCCACGCCGTTTAACAAAAGTTTTTCCTGAAAAAACAAGTCGGCATGTATTGGTGATATTAACTCCACAGTGCGGCTATTTCTCGTATATCTTCCTCTGGTCGTTAGTCCTTGATTATCTCCATCTAAAGCGATAGTGTTCAGATGTCCAGCTGTATCTTTAGAAAAAAGCCCTCTACTAAACTGTGTATCCAGTGTGTCCTTCCCGTAGTTTATTAAACACTTGATTATACCCCTATAGGGATATGTATTGGAGGATTGAGTTATAAGTCTGTCTCCAAGTGTTATATCAACCTGTGAGAAAAGTGAGCATCCAGGGTAGTTTATGAATCCTACATCAGCGTCATTAGCCAAATTTGTACCATCTGGGTTGGTAATCTTCACACGTGTAAACAGATAAGAGTCATTAAGATCAAGGTAATCCTCTCCACTTGCAGACACATAAAACTCCAGTGGTCCTGCGTCAGTTATGGCTGACAGGTGGTATTTCCACATATGTCGACTTTTCAATGGAAGTCTGAGTGTATGGAACAGTAAACAGATCCAACTCTGTCTTGACACATTCCTCTGACTGATCGTGTATGAGGGACATGGTTTCTTCTCTTCCGTGTATTGTTTTTGTCTTAGCTAGAATATATCCTTTGACAAAATTCTTCTGCGCTTGGCTGGAGCCCTGTTAACCTTGGTGGTACGCTTCTTTTTGACAGTCCTCTTCCTTTTGCGAGTCGTTTTATGTTTTTTAGACACACTGCGCGCACGCGCTGTGGACGGTGGTCTTTTTATAGGTTTCCGGGTGTATACAACCAATCCATTTCCTTCCTGTTTTCTAGACAAGCTACTTTTGGTTATATTAGAGACCACACCCCCCATTATACCTGTAGCGGCCGTTTTTAAATGAGGTTTTGCTATGTTAAATCCTTTTTTCAACAGTGGTACAGCCATCCTGAACAGAGTGCGGAATATACCTCCTAGCCCCTGCCCGTACTGTGTGCTGGTTCCAATAAAACCCGGCAAATCACCACTAGCCTGATTCTTGTAGTATGACATGTATCTCGTGTCATCATGGTTGTATGGACTTCGGGCCATTTTGATATGAAGTCCCTCAGAAACTACGGTTCACTGGTCTAAAGTGTAGTTTAATAATTACTTTCCCGTATTGAAACGGAATATATTTGTTTTGATCGTTTTTCAACGAAATTTCAATGTCATCTATAACCGACTTGGACAATGATGTGTAGTGCGGCTTGTCGTAAGTTAAAGTGGGCATATGACGTTCTTCATCAGACGCATTTATACACCTCAGTAGCGGTACATAACTGTTACCCACTAGCTGGTAATCCACAATATCAGTGTAAACAAATATATTGTAGCTTCCTTCATAAATGTCTGCTGGGAAAGGTGCTGCAAACGGTTTTTTCTTTAAGAAATTGGTAACTTTCTGTATACTGAATGGTATTTCTGGCTCAAATCCCAAAATCTCAGCAAGTCTGCCTTTCAGTGGCGATTGCTCTAAGACTGCAAGGGAAGCTCAGCTTCCCCTAAAATGTCCCCCAAAAAAATGTGGTGATATGTCCTGCTGTGTGTACATTTCATTGCCTAAATATGCACTAGAATACCTTCATCTTTTGTTCTGAATCAGCTACTTATCACAGGTAACTGGTGCCACTTCCTTCTCATTCATCCCTGCAGCGTCTCAGCGCTTTAACACAGTCGGACGCTGAGCGTCTTCAGACTTCAACAGTGTAGGGTAGAGTGGGTTGTTCCACTGTGGAAACTGGACGGTCATTGGATAAACGCTGGGCTTTGTCCCGCCCATCGGACGCTCAGCGTCTCTGGGGGTCTATGAGGCAGTGGGCTGGCCTGGACGCTCAGCTTCTGCATGATGATTGGATGATCTTTCTGAGGCTGAATCCCTTTTGATTGACAGTGAAATGAGCCAATCAGCGATCTTGAAGTAAAACTCTCTACCGGAGACTTTCTAACTTCTACATTCAGTTGTTCTGGACTGATCCGGAGGCTTTATCGATCCCCAGTGAGTTTACCTTTCTTAAAAACGACGAGCATTGTGTTTAAAATTTACGTTTAAATAAATAAACAAATTTATGATGTAGGCCAGAAAAAAATTGAGCTTCCCCTCCTTGACTGACCAGCAGCCGCCACTGCTGCCTTTAAATGTTAAAGTCATTCCTTCAGCACCGCCCACAATAATATAATTTGTTATGTGATTGTAGTATAGACTTATGCGGGATGTTGCAGGATTGACAGTGCATTTTGAATTAAATTCTTTTACTATTCTTTGTATAGTATCATAGTACCCGGTAGCTAGTGTTAATACAGTTTGCTCTTTTGTAGACATATTGACAGCAACCACCTCTGCATCACTTGCTGGGAACGTCAACCAATTCCTTGGGTACTGCACCTCTATTAGTCCTACCTCATACGGTTCGTTCAAAACAATTGGTTTTGCTAATTTTGTCCGATAGTTCCATATTTTGTTATTTGGATATACGCTTGTTGAAGCATTACTGGGCAAAGTGACATAAAATCCATTTTTTTTCTCCATGCTATTATGTCCTGACACCGTCGTAGGATTTCGCATGTGATGTAAAAACTAAATACATTCACCTTTTAAACATCAACAATGTCATCTTCACACACCCACGAGTTGAATTTCTCAGGCCACCCCAACCATTTAACCAAGACGTGGTTTTTGCCAGACACTTTCTTTCTTGACAATATTGATTCAATTTTAAAGGTTTTATTTTTATCGTTGATGACTGGCTGTAACTCGTGCTCATAAAAGGATCCTTTTAACAATTCACCTCCACAATCAGTTAGTTTGTACACAGGAGGATCTCTTCCTATTCGTTCGGTTATTGTAAAAAATTCATCCGTAAAAGTTTGTTCGTATCCCTTTCTAAACACTCCACGAAGTTTTGATATTCTCACAGTATCCCCTAAATTAAATTTGAACGATAGAGATCTCTGTGGTTTTCTCTTGTACAAGTTGAAAAACACTGTTTTCTCATTGTCTTTATTGACACCAGCCGGTGTCATCCTAATAGATCTATGATGAGAATGATTATATGCATATACAAGATTTTGAACTACATCTACATATCTCCTCGAGTTAACAGATGTTAAATATCTCCACATACGAGTCTTGAAAGTTCTGTTGAAACGCTCCACTACACAGGCTTTTGTTTCATTAGATGTAGAAAAATGTGCGATATTATATTCCTTTAATAACTGATGAAACACTTTGTTATAAAACTCTTTACCCTCGTCTGTTTGAAGTTTCTGTGGTACACGACCTTCTCTCAATATATCTTTAAAAGCGTTTGCAACGACTGTGGCAGATTTGTTTTTAAGACATCTCACCCATGCGTATTTAGAAAATACATCAATGCATGTCAACAGGTATCTTACATTATCATTTTCTGATGCATATTCACTCATGTCAACTAAATCAGCCTGGAACTGTTGATCTATCCCGTGTACCAAAACCCTATTCCTTGGGAAATTCAGGGCAGCCTTGGCATGTAAAGTATAAACATCCTGGCCTAATAAAAACTTTTTCACCTCAGGTAAAGATGGTGTGACTCCTGGAACCTCTTTAACAGCTTTGTAGAGGTTATACACACTCCCAAGACCTCCGGGATGTGCCGGATCATAATAAATTTTCTGGAGAGTTGTTTCCATGTTCGAGTTAAAGCAAAAAATGAACACATTGTGGTTTCAACAAATCCTTTTTATTGAAAAAATTCCTCAACAAAATGATTGTTGTTCAATAATACACACACACACATACACAGAGTAACAATCAACACAACAATTTGAATATTCTAAACTATGTATAAAAATCACACATGAAAAAAAAATAAAGTATTTCTAAAATTACTACTGATTTTTTATATGGACCTCCAAAGAAAAAAAAAAAAAAAAGTCATACATCCTCATCTTCCTCCCCCCTCCAGAGATCATAAACCATGTTGCATAGCCGAATATCCTGATCATCGGTGGCACCCCACAATTTTCCATCCAGCTTTTCTCTCATATTGTCCATGTGTTTTAGTTCATGAAGAAAGCCGTCTAAAACACCCATGACCCGTTCTTCACTTCAGTGAAGAAAATTCACCCCCAAATAGTACATGATGGCTGGAATAAATCGCTCATTCCATACAGTCTTTACAACAACATCCAGATGTCGCGAATAAAAATGTTCTGGGATTTCCCCCAAACAATCATGTTGTTTTTGACTGGGATGATCTACCTCACACCCGTAGCACTGCTTCTTCCAAAGGCCATGATACCCAGCATTTAACAAATAGCTAGCACAATCTCGAATAACACCCACAAAGTTATACGAGGACTCTAGTGATGGCCCTGCTCCACCAACACTCTTGTGGTCTTCAGGACAGCCTCCAGCATGGTCTCCAGTGTGGTTTGATGAGAAGCATTCTGCATCCTCTTGTGAGTTCCCATAAGCCGATGCACCTACCCCACACAGCTGCAACACAGATGGGGATAGTGGGGATAGTGGGGATAGTGGGGATAGTGGGGAATCGGGACACATCAGCGAGGGGTAGAGCGGAGATAATGGCGGGGTCTGTAGCAGTTGAGAAGGAGGGAGAGATGGTGGTGATGTTTGTACAGTCCTGAGTCGGCGGATCAGAGGAGTTGGTGAATATGATGGACTCCATGGTGATTCAGCATCAGTTGGGAGGCCTCTGGGTGGGGTACACTCTTGTTTTAAAACGAAATAAAAAAAAACTTTAGTGGAAAACAAAATCAAGTAAATCAAGTAAATCAAATCATGTCAAAGAAAATTTTATAAACAATCAACTGTGAATTAAACAAAAACCTACCCTGTTAGTTATTAGAAGTCTGGGTGTCTGATGATTTTCGGCCTGCACAGGGAAGTAAGCCGACCAAGCTGCTCACGAGGTGTTTTATCATCGAAAAAAAAGACGTTTTCTAATACGCTCATAACTACGCCCGATTCTGTCTCTTTTGATGGCCTCGTCAACTTCACTAAACACTCTCTGCAAAGACCGCCAGTCACACCACTGAATAAAGAAAAAAGTTTTAAACCATGAATCGTATTCTTCAAGTGTGAGCGGATATGGCTGTGTCTGCCATTCTTCACGACCTCTACTAGCGATCGCAGTGTCTCGATCTTCACAAAAACTCAGGAAAATAAAGTCATCTTGTTGTCTATTAAACCGGTCTGCTTCAACCCGATAAATCTCAGGCCCTGCAGCACTCAGCCACTGCGACACATAGATCATCTCGGGGAAGCCACATCTGTCAAGGTCTGAACACACGACAGAGCGGAAAAGTTTCCAGTCTTTTACTGACATTGCGCCACCCACTGTTTTAACATCCGCAGATTCTCCACAATTCCCCACACTCAAAAAAACATGGCCATTTTGATATTTAACAGAGTAGGCATACCCGTTAGCACCATCGACCTCTATTTTCAGTTCAGGCAGTGTAGAAAAAATAGGCCTTTCCTCTCCACGTCTCCTACGCAGTGGTGCATCCACACAAGAACTAGTAAAAGGCATTTCATTGGTTGACATACCTAAAACATTGCCGGTAGTATCACTGCTGGCAGCGGTGCTGGCATCCAGACTTCCTGAACCAATCATCGTTTTAAAATGAAAAAAGTCCTTTGACGATTCTTTTTGAAGAAAAGTGAAAAAATATCCGATGTCCTCGTCCCGGTGAAGAAAAAAGGTAGAATGAGCTCCAGGAAACACGTGTTATATATATTACCTGGATTTCAGACCACCCCTTGGGAGGTCCTTAAGAAATTTGAATACACTCCACCCTTTGGATTTCAGACCACCCCTTGGATTTCAGACCACCCCTTGGATTTCAGACCACCCCCTGGATTTCAGACCGCCCCTTGGATTTCAGACCACCCCCTGGATTTCAGACCACCCCTTGGATTTCAGACCGCCCCATGGATTTCAGACCGCCCCTTGGCCAAGCAGCCTCCCATAACGGATATGACGTCAGACGACGCTTTCCGGATATGACGTCAGCATTACGTGACCAATAAGCGCCGCCCTTAGCTCCGCCCACGGGACCGCCCCTTGGCTAAGCCGCCTCCCATATCGGATATGACGTCAGCCTCATGTCACCAATAAGCTCCGCCCATGGGACCCTATACACTACTCTCTCTCAGGTGGTATGTGTAACAATACCACCTGAGTGACCGCATCCAGTGACTGGGGAGAAAGTATTTGTAATGATGGATGCATGCCACGTGTGTCAAGAACCATGAACCAGGAAAGGACACAAGTGCAAGGACAAACTCTAGTTCTGTAAAAACACAAGGTTTATTGACAAGTCCAGGTTTCAAAGAACAAATCAGGTAGTCAGCCAGGCAGGGTTCGGTACACAGAAGCGGGTAGTCAGACAGGCAGAGTTCGGTACACAGAAGCGGGTAGTCAGACAGGCAGAGTTCAATACACAAAAAGGGAAAATCCAAAAACCAGGCAGAGGTATCCAAAACACGAGACTATAATCAGGGTCCAAAAAACGAGAGCAAGAATCAGAATCAGCAAGACGAACTATGAACAAGGCTGGGACGAAGACTGTGAGGTACGACGAACTGGCAACGAGACAGTGAGACACATGAGGTTAAATACAAGAGGTAATGAGGGGTGATGACACACAGCTGGGGAAGACAATCAGGAATCAGGTGTGACAGACAGGGCAGGGCAGACAGGAACAAATCTAAAAGACAGAGACAAGGGTTAGTGATTTCAAAATAAAAGCGGAAACAAAACATGAATCAAAATGTGTAAACACAACAGAAACTTGACAGACATGACAGTACCCCCCCCTCAAGGGCCGGCTCCTGACGGCCCAGGAGCACCAGGATTCGAGGCGTGGAAATCTTGAATGAGCGAGGGGTCCAAGATGAAACGGGACGGGATCCAGGAGCGCTCCTCCGGACCGTACCCCTTCCAGTCCACCAGATACTGGATCCCCCGGCCCCGACGACGTGCAGACAAGAGCTTCTTAACTGTGAAGACAGGATCGCCGTCCACGAACCGGGGGGGTGGAGGGGGCTTGGCCGGAGGGCACAAAGCGCTGGTCTTGACCGGCTTGACGTGGCTGACGTGAAAAGTGGGGTGGATCCGCATTGACCATGGCAACTTGAGCTGGACCGCTGCAGGATTGACCACCTTCGAGATGGGGAATGGACCCACGAACCTGGGAGCCAACTTCCTGGACTCCACCCGGAGTGGTAGGTTCCGGGTGGACAGCCAGACCCTCTGACCTGAGACGTACTTAGGGGCAGCAGACCTCTTCTTATCCGCAGCAACCTTGTAGACTGACGAAGACTTGAGGAGGGCCTGGCGAGCCCGCTCCCAGGTTCTCCTGCAGCGACGGACCAAGGCCAATGCGGACGGAACTGAGGAACCAGAGTCTGTGGTGGGAAAAACAATGGGTTGATGACCATGTACAATGTGAAACGGAGAAAAACCAGAGGATGATGATGGGAGTGAGTTATGGGCGAGCTCTATCCAAACCAGATTGTCAGACCATGATTCAGGGTTCTGTGAGGACATGATGCGTAGACCTTTTTCCAATTCCTGATTGGCACGTTCACACTGACCATTGGACTGTGGATGAAATCCTGACGACAGACTGACTGTAGCTCCCAACAGTTTGCAAAACTCTTTCCAGAATTGGGAGATGAATTGAGGTCCCCGGTCCGACACAATGTCCTGCGGGAAGCCGTGAATCCTAAACACATGGGATAACATGACCTCGGCCAATTCTTTGGCCGAGGGAAGCTTTGGCAGAGGCACAAAGTGGCACATTTTAGAAAAACGATCAATAACTGTGAGAACCACAGTGTTACCTCTTGACGGTGGCAGTCCCGTTACAAAGTCCATAGCGATATGAGTCCAAGGTTGCTTGGGAACCGAAAGAGGCCTTAACAGTCCCTGAGGCCTTTGTGAAGACCCCTTGTGAGTAGCACACACCACACACGCACCAACATATTCAAAAACATCCTTTTTCATCCCTGGCCACCAGAACCGTTGCTGGACCATAAACAGAGTTTTACCAGAGCCAGGATGACAGGAAGCTTTGTTATTGTGGGCCCACTTGATGACCTCCCCTCTGAGAGGCTGAACAACAAACAGTTTGTCCTTGGGACAATCAGAGGGAACAGATGTACTCACAGAAGCCGCTTTAACCTTGTCCTCTATATCCCAGGTGAGTGAAGCAACGAAACATGATGGAGGCAAAATGGTCTTAGGTGCAGAAACTAAATTGGGCGGGTCAAATTTGCGTGACAGGATATCGGGTTTGATGTTCTTGGAACCGGGTCTGTAAGAGAGGACAAAGTTAAAGCGACTGAAAAAAATAGCCCACCTTGCCTGCCTTGCATTAAGCCTTTTAGCAGTTCTTAAGTATTCCAGATTTTTATGGTCTGTCCAGACTTGAAAGGGGAGCTGAGCTCCCTCTAACCAGTGACGCCACTCCTCCAGAGCCACCTTCACTGCCAACAGTTCGCGGTCTCCAACATCGTAATTGCGCTCAGAAGACGACAACTTCTTAGATAAGAAAGCACAGGGATGTAACTTGCCATCTTTAACACTCACTTGAGACAGGACCGCTCCGATACCTAAATCGGAAGCGTCCACCTCGACCACGAACTGCTGGCAGGGGTCCGGGAGAATGAGCACTGGTGCAGACACAAAACTGTTCTTGAGATCCTGGAAAGCAGCATTGCACTCTGGAGACCAGACAAAAGGTCTATGGGGAGAAGTAAGGTCATGCAAAGGTGAGGCTTTGGTGCTGAAATTCCTGATGAACTTACGGTAAAAGTTAGCGAAACCCAAAAAACTTTGCACATCTTTACGAGAACGAGGTGTGGCCCATTCAGCCACAGCAGACACCTTTTCAGGATCCATCCTGATCTCTCCCTCAGCGAGCACAAACCCCAGAAATGACACTGAGGGTTTGTGAAACTCACACTTTTCAGCTTTCACATAAAGCTGGTGCTCCAACAGCCGCTGAAGCACCGTGCGAACATGCTTTGTGTGTGTCTCCTCATCGGGAGAAAAGATCAGGATGTCATCTAAATAAACAAATACAAAAACATTGAGCATGTCCCGTAGAACATCATTTACAAGATTTTGGAAAGTAGCAGGAGCATTAGTTAAACCAAATGGCATCACCAGATACTCGTAATGACCAGTGGGGGTATTAAAAGCAGTTTTCCACTCGTCACCCTCCCGAATCCTGACCAAATGATAAGCATTGCGTAAATCCAGCTTGGTAAAAAACTTGGCCCCCTCCAACAACTCGAACGCTGTGGAAATGAGAGGAAGGGGGTATCTATTCTTAACCGTGATGTTATTGAGACCACGATAATCAATGCATGGACGAAGTGACTTATCCTTCTTTTCTACAAAGAAAAACCCCGCCCCAGCTGGAGAGGACGAGGGTCGGATAATCCCCGCCGCCAATGACTCTGTCACATACTCCTCCATAGCCTGACGCTCCGGAGGAGACAAAGAAAACAAGCTACCCCTAGGGGGAGTAGCTCCAGGCAAGAGATCTATGGCACAGTCATATGAACGGTGAGGAGGCAGAGACTTAGCTTTAGCTTTACTGAAAACCTCGGCTAAATCATGATAACACTGAGGAACACTAGACAGATCAGACTCCGAGGAATCAGTGAAAACAGACTTCACAACCAGACAGTTCTTATGACAAAAGGGACCCCAAGAAGTAATTTTTCCCCTAGCCCAGTCAAAATTAGGGTTGTGTTTCTTTAGCCAGGGGAGCCCCAAAATAGCCTGATGTGTCATTGACTCGAACACATGAAAACAAAGTCTTTCAAAATGTACATTTGCGATGGTAACCTGAACCGACTGAGTTAGATGGGTAACTTTACCCAAGAGGCCCCCATCAACGGCCTTAACCTCAACGGGGCGATGAAGCCGGAACATTCTTAGGCGTAATTTCCTGGCGAGAGAGGAATGGATGAGGTTAGCATCGGAACCTGAGTCAATGAATGTGGAAACAGACAGTGAATTATCCGCCGATGTAAAGACGGCCGACATCATCCTCGGCTGAGACGGATTGTCAATGATGATGTTCTGGCTCACCGTAAAACCCACCTTGTCCTTCACCCTGGTCTGCTTGACCGGACACTCAGAGACTAAGTGACCAGGGTGACCACAATAAAAACACCGACCATCCCTCCTGCGTCGCAGTCGCTCCTCCTCAGAGAGACGAGTACGCCCGAGTTGCATGGGCTCCTCCTCTCCGACTCCGGTAGACACAGGAGGAGCAGGGGATGACCGATCCGCAGCCCTAAACCGACTCACAGGAGAACGAGGAGGGAACCGGTTCTTGTCCTGTTCCCTATCGATGAGGCGTTTGTCCACCTTGATTGCCAGGGCGATGAGGGAATCCAAATCCGTGGGTAAGTCCAAGGTAACCAGTCGATCTTTCACGTCATCCGCTAAACCTTGAAAAAATGCGTCAGTTAACGCTGCTTCATTCCACTCACTCTTGGCTGCGAGTGTACGAAAATCAATGGCGTAGTCCGAGACTCTCTTCTTGCCCTGTTTGGACCTGATCAAGGTTCGAGCTGCCTCCCGGCCCGGTGAGGTGTGTTGGAAAACCCTCTCAAAGGCTTGAACAAATCCGGATAGAGAAACACACGAAGAAGACCTGCCGCTCCACTCTGCAGTAGCCCACGCTTCCGCCCGACCTGTCAGATGTGAAATGATGAAGGCAATCTTGGCTCTTTCAGACGGGAAGGCTGCTGCATGAAGCTCAAAATGCATTTCACACTGTGTAATAAAGGGACGAACGTCACCCGACTCTCCGGAAAAACGTTCCGGCCGAGAGAGCTGACTACAATCTCCTGAGGAAACAGATGGTGCAGGCAACTCAGACACTGCCCCAGGAGGCGTGGAGGAGGTACTGGGAGGAACAGAGTTACTTGAGTCCAGCTTCTCCAGAAGCAAGGCAACCTGTGAGCCAAGCGAGGTGATCATAGAATCCTGGCGTTCAGCCAGGCCCTTCAGACCAGAACACAGGGCCGCCAGCTGATCTTCTTGTTGAGCAAGACGTTGGCCCTGAGCCCGGAGAGCTTGGCGGAACTGGTCCGAACTTGCTGCGTCCATATCTGGCCAGTTCGTTCTGTCAAGAACCATGAACCAGGAAAGGACACAAGTGCAAGGACAAACTCTAGTTCCGTAAAAACACAAGGTTTATTGACAAGTCCAGGTTTCAAAGAACAAATCAGGTAGTCAGCCAGGCAGGGTTCGGTACACAGAAGCGGGTAGTCAGACAGGCAGAGTTCGGTACACAGAAGCGGGTAGTCAGACAGGCAGAGTTCAATACACAAAAAGGGAAAATCCAAAAACCAGGCAGAGGTATCCAAAACACGAGACTATAATCAGGGTCCAAAAAACGAGAGCAAGAATCAGAATCAGCAAGACGAACTATGAACAAGGTTGGGACGAAGACTGTGAGGTACGACGAACTGGCAACGAGACAGTGAGACACATGAGGTTAAATACAAGAGGTAATGAGGGGTGATGACACACAGCTGGGGAAGACAATCAGGAATCAGGTGTGACAGACAGGGCAGGGCAGACAGGAACAAATCTAAAAGACAGAGACAAGGGTTAGTGATTTCAAAATAAAAGCGGAAACAAAACATGAATCAAAATGTGTAAACACAACAGAAACTTGACAGACATGACAACGTGCTGAAGTTGGCAGGTAATATGTTGCAGGTAGATGGTGATTCTTGTTGACCTATTTGTATTAGTTATGTTTCTGCTGCTAAAAGTTATATCTAAATATTGTTGTCTGTTCATTTGAGAGGTTATGGCTGGATGTGATGATCAACATTTTGCCTTTTGTATTTGTTTGAGCAGTGATTGATTCTTTCGCTGCAGGCCTACAGTCCAATTGCAACGACCACCGGACAGATCAACTGGAGGTACATCAATCATCTCAATGATGTACAAAAAAAAGATGGACTGCACGCTGCCAATAAAATTACAGACAAGAATGTCTACTTTGAGAACCACAAGATGAGGGTGTCCCTGGCCGCACAAACACTAATTTGCTCCGTGTCAGTCGCTCTCCACACAATGCGGGATCTTTGGTACTCTCAGTTTAAAGATTGTGAGGCAACGGCAGAATTCATTGAGGTAATACAATAATGATAATGATTATAGAACCAAGTGTGTTTAAAAAGAATAGCTTGCTAAAATTTGATTTGAACATCAGGAACAATTTGTTGATGACGTCTCCAAGTTCAACATGGAAATATTTTCATAAACCTTGACATTGCAAATTCGTATACAACCTTACTCATACCTTCACAAATTTTAGAGTGGTAAAGCTCTGGGAAATTTGCTGTAGTATAAAGCAGGCCTAGAGGGGGAAGCTTAGCAAATACTACTACTTTAGAAATAAGTGTTCTGTTCTCTGTATATTTTGAATAGCTGAGTATTGATTTCAATTATCTGATACCTAATGAAACCCTGTAATGATAGTGATTTAGATGCTGATATGTTTTTATAGATGATTGACAGGCTGTTTGACACAATGAATGGACGCAATCCTCGAGCCAAAGGATTCAAAGCTCCCTTGGGTGCTTTGAATTGGATGGAGAGGAAAGCATTTTTGTCAAAAGCCAGGGAGCACTTGCTCACTTTGGTGACAAAAGATGGAACACCCCTTCACCGATCTAAGAGGTCTTTTAAAGTAGTGCTTGTTATTCGTGCATGAAAAGTTCATGACATGAGTTCAACAATACTCGGTTCCCTTTCGCATCGAGTTTGTAAGATGCTCTGTTCTCTGCATCAGGTTCATATGATGCAACTGTTACAATGTGTTTTTTCCTTTAGTTTTGTCTGCTAGCATGGTAATCTTTTATTTCAGTGTTTTTCTGTGTTCAGTTTTGTTTGTCGGAATTATCTTGTATTTAGTGTGTTTCAGGTCCAGGATGCTTCTAAATGGTATGTATTAAACAACATCAAGTACATGTAAGTATCCAAATGGTATGAATTGCATATGTTCATGCATGTGTTCTTGTTCTCACAGTTCTGCAGTTCCATTGTTCCTAGTTAGCTAAGTTTTCTAGGCTGAGTTTGCACCACTGTGGTAGGCGCTCAAGAATTGATAATTACACATTAAACACAATAAGAAATTATATGATGCTTAGGGTGTCTTGTTTTACCATGATCAGAGTAATAAAAAAACTTTTCTTATGTAGGTACTTGTCTGTCATCGGATTTGTCATTAACATCGACACATTGATGCTGATGATTCCTGAACTGCTCCAAGTTCAGCGATATGTCCTTACCTATAGGTTCAGCCAGGATCACTTTGAGCTCCTTTTTAATTCAATCAGAGGGTCAGGTAGGGTTGATGTTCTTTGAAGTACAATATCTGAAAATATACTCAATAAATTTCTTTAGTTCTTTTGAATAATGTATGTATTGTGTGCCTGTTTTCCATACAAGGTGGCTGGAATAACAATCCATCAGCACGCCAATTCCAGGCCATCTTCCGCCGTCTGATGGTTCGGTGTGGTGTCTCACCTACTGAGACAGGCAATGTAGCAGCCCAGGACGACACTGTGTCCCTGTCTGCAGTAGAGATGTCCTCTGCTGAAACTGCTGAAGAACACCCATCTCCATTTGCCAACATTTCAGCTGTTGTGAGTGACCACAGCTATCTTCCCACCCGGTTTGGTGCTCTGATGGAAAATGCTCTGGTCTACATAGCAGGATTTGTTGTCCGGCAGATTCTGCGAAAGCTGTCCTGTGATGTGTGCCGTGCAAGCTTGGTCAGAGATGCTGTACCTTCATCATTTGATGAGAGCTACCACCTTCTAACCCTCAAAAACAACGGTGGCTTAGTAATTCCATCACAAGGCACAGTGAAGGTGCTGAGAGCTGCAGAGAGGGTGATTCGCCAAGCTTCAACAAGGCAAGCTTTGAAAGTGTCAGCAGTCACCCACATTGTCCGAGAGGAGATTGGAACGGAGGATGTTTTCCTGCTCGGGGAGCACATTGAGGAGACACAGTTTGGCATCGACAACCATCATTCCAACTTGTTGTCATTGGTTGTGTCTGTGTTTCTGAAGTTAAGGCTGCACCACATTGCCAAACTTACATCTCTTGACCTGCAGAAAGGGAGCACAAGAAAGAAGTACTGCAAAACAGTCCTCTTTCAGGGCTTTTAGGGCAGAACTATCATGCCTAGACGTGCCAGTGGTTGGTTTTGGACTATTTCGGACTGTGTGTAAATATGGTTTGTGGTGGAGTCCTGTTCTTATGTAATAGTTGAAAGTTTACATTATTAAGAATTTCCATAAACAAACATACAAACAAGCAAACATACACACATACCATCTATTTTCTTTTTTTTCCTGATGTATTTAGATTTTCAGTTTCTTATAAATACATAAATATAGCGATTCATTGTTTCCCCTGAAATTTAACTTCCTTCTATTGAGTTGCATATTTTATGGATAAAACGTTTGTTCATTTTTCAACTTATTAAAATAGCTGAGTAGTACACAATCTGCTTCTGTATCATATATTAGTGTTTATGTGTGTGTGTGTGTGTGTGTGTATATATATATATATATATATATATATATATATATATATATATATATATATATATATGATGGACCCTTAGGTCCCCTCCACTGCACATAACGAACACCCCCTCAAGGTCCTAGGTGTGTGGGTGTTTGTAGGAGCGGGGGAGTGAGGGCCGTCGGGCGGAGTAGGACCAGAGGGGAGATCTCCCCTCTGGAGGATGAGCCACCTAGCTGGAGGCAGTAGGCACCCCTGTTCCCCAGGGTCCCCTCCAGGGCGGGAAGGGGGGGAGGACCCGCAAGGCCCGGAGCCCAGGGCCGGAAGGGAGAGAACCCGGCACACCCCGCCTCGTCCCCACGAGCCATATCTCAGAGAGAGAAGAGGGACATATGCATTCATACACACATAACTTACAAATACATAGACACATATATGTACACATATCCACTCACACATATGCATACATATGTGCACATACACATATATACATACATGTGTATACACATACACATGCACACAAACATTCATACATATACACACACACACGCACATGGACGTACACACACATAAACATATCCACATACATACAAGTATACATACATTCACATATACACATACACACACATGCATGTACGCACATGCAGATACACACCCATATGTATCAACACGCATGCTCGTACATACACACACACACACACACGCACATACACCCACTCACATCAGTGCAGGGGCTGGTTTACCCCCTGGCCCACTAACCCCCCCCCCCAAACCATCCCTAGCACCACCCATTCCATCCCGCCACCCAAGCTCCATGGTCCCAAGAGCGCTGACTGGACGCCAGAAGCAAGCCCCAACCCGCTCCATGGAGGCAGGCCCAGGTGGGTCCATAGCCCCCCCTGCGCCCAGCCCCCCCCCCCTCCAGGACAGAGAGCGGCCCCCAAGCACCGGGGCCCACAACCCACCCCCCAGCCCACGTCGGGGTTGCCCAGCTATCCAGCCTGGGGCCCACAGCCACCCCCCCAAGCCCCGCCAGTAGCCCCCACCCACCTATGCCAGGGCGCCCCCACTCCCCCCGCCCCAGTCCCGCTACCCCGCCCAGTCAGACAAACAGCCACCCCCACAGCAGTCAGCCAAGCCCCATGCCCCATGAGACCACCAGGAGATCGACAACCCGCAGCCCTCCCAGCCCACATCCAGCCACCTGTAGCAGCAAGACCCCTACCTACCAACCTATCGCCCAACTAAGTGATGGAGCTAATCACAGGGGACCAGGGAGAGTTAACATCCTTCAATTCGTACTTATAAGAAGAAGAAGAAGAAGAAGAGGCAGACATGATCTCATTGCTGATGTAATCTAAAAGAAGGTTTTTAAACTGGTTGTTAGACAGATTATTTTTGCTTTTCCAATTCAAGAGAATAGTTTTCTTTGCGATGCATAAAGTAACAAGGATTAAGTGTGCAGTGTTTGAGTCTATGATAGTATTGTCTAGGTCCCAAGGAGGCACAGTTTGGGGCATATAGGAATAATACACTTGAACCAAGCTGAAAGGTCTTCACACACCTGAAGCCAAAATTTCTGAACAGGTGTACAGGACCAAGCGTGAAAATAATCATCTGGTACATTCTTGGTCTGATTCCATCAGATCGACCTGATACTCTCTGAGTATCAACTGGAAATCAATAACAACCACCCTGAAGTGGAATGGTACAGTAATAACAGGTAGTTTAGGAGAAATCTGAATTCTAATGTACAAACAAATGGGTAAGATGCAAAACTTTGAAGGGCTTTTATTTTCAAATGCCACATCAGATCGACCGAATACTCTCTGAGTATCACGTTGAGGTCGAGCACAACAAGCCTGAAGTGGAATGGTTCAGTAATAACAGGTAGTTTTGGAGAAATTTAAATCCCACTGTGCCTATAATACAGTAAGATGTGCAACTTCGAAGGGCTTATGTTTTGAAACGCCACGTCAGATTGATGTCGTTGAAGCTTGTCTTTAAATTGAAATGAGTCTCGTTTTGCTGCTACCGTTACGTGCAGCATATGCACGCACTGAAAAATGCCTTGCAGGCTGGCTTGACCAACTGATTCAAGTTGTGGGCTGGCTTGACCGCAATGCTAAACTGGTGCAACCGGTATTGTTTGTTATTGTGTACCGGCCTCCTGGCCCTTACTCTGAATTTTTATCCGATTTCTCTGAGTTTCTGTCCAGCATCGTCCTTCTTTCAGATAAAATCATCACTGTCAGAGATTTTAACATTCATGTAGACGTTCATAATGACAGTCTTTGTTCCGCTTTCATGTCAGTATTAGATTCTTTTGGTTTCACGCAGGCTGTGAACCAACCCACTCACCGCTTTAATTACACCCTAGATCTTGTTCTGGCACGGCCTGGAAGAAAAATTATCAGACCACGCTTGTTTTCTTCAATTTTTTGTTCATTCTAAGGCCTGGTACAACTAAATGTAAATTTTTTTGGATAAATATAATAATGACAACAAAATAATGACAAAAAACACTTTTGATTTCAAGACATTTTCCATAGTCTTCCTCTCATTTCTTACATCAATAGCTACTGTGCTGCCAAAACTTGACATTATTCTGCTGTCACAGCAGCCCTTTCCAGTTGCAAAAATTCAAACAGTCCAAGTTGGTTGGACTTGGCATCAACTCAAAACTGGACTAATAACTGAAGGGAACCTTAGTCCAGACATCAACAGTCCAATCCTTGTGATCCCTAAGAGTAACTGGGTGTTTGTGACCCCAGACCAGCTTCAAGAGGTCAGTTTCAGACTGTCCTTGTTGAACAGGTCACATTTCTTGACAGTCCACTCATTTTCAAGGTCTAACAAGGATTCCTGACACAGGAGTGAATGATCATCTCATGGGGTAAAACAGTGTTTCTTGCCTCGAGCTAGCAATTTGGTAGCTTGCTTTTTTTTTCAGTATAATGAGTGGCTGTCTTGAAGATCTTCAGTTGTGGTTTTTTTTTTTTTTTTTGCTACCTCTCTCATTCTTGAAAATTTCAATTTTAATTGAGCTGAAGTGTGTCAAATAGGACATGAAGTATTATGTAATCAGCAGCATTTTTTGTCATGTTTATTGCATTCTTTAGGTAACACACCCGTAGTGGTACCAGGCATTAAAATGAACAAGAAATTGAAGAAAACGAAGGTGGTCCAATAGTATTTTCCATGACTGTAGTATGTGGTTGTGTGCGCACAGGTGTCTGCTTGGCTCCAATCACCGCTCCCTCTCAGCACGCAGCGCGGGTGTAATCAGCGCACGGGTGTGGGTAGTTTGGGTCTCTGTCTTTTACTTTTTGAGTTCAGGAGGCAGCGGATGGCAGCAGAAGCCTGAGGAGCAGCAAAGCTGACGCAGCAGACACTCAGGAGAGAACCACTGGCTTTGAACGGGGTTGGAGCGGCGCTGCAAGGGGAGAAAGCTGTGGGTGAACGCTACTGGTGAACGCTACTGGTGAGGCGCTGATCGGTCGGCTGTTACAGCAACCAGGCACCCTTGTGTTGAGTCTAGTTTGCTGTGTTTTAAGTTGCTCCACTCAGAGAAAAATTGCATTTGGCTGAACTGAACCCTGTTAGGTTGTTGGTTGCCCTTACCGATTTTCTTGTGTTCTCCCCCCCACTCAAGTATTGGCCGGAGCTGTGTTGGAGTCTGCAGGAAGAACACTTCAAGAACCTATGGACTTGGGTTTCAGAGTAACACTGGGGAATAATTTTATCTTTTTTAGTGCTGACACCATTGATCATCACATTCTTGGCATCACAGGAACTGCTTTAGCTTGGTTTAGATCATATCTGTCTAGTTGTTCTCAGTTTGTTCATGTGGACAATAAGTCCTCCTTTCATACCAGGGTGTGTTATGGAGTTCCTCAAGGCTCAGTGCTTGGGTCAATTCTTTTTAACTTATATATGCTTCCTCTTGTTAGTATAATTAGAAAACACTCCTAAACTTTCAATTTTAGGCAGATGATACACAGCTATACTTATCATTGAAGCCAGAGGAAACTAGCTGGTTATCTAAACTTACAGCTTGCCTGAAAGATGTAAGGATCTGGATGAGCAGAAATTTTCTACTTCTGAACTCAGAGAAGACTGAAGTCATTGTTATTGGACCTAAACACCTCAGAGAGACTTTTTCTAACAAGATAACTCCCTTAGATGGCATCAGCCTGGCACCTGGCTCCACTGTTAGGAACCGAGGAGTTCTTTTGGATCAGGACCTGTCCTTCAACTCTCACATCCAACAGGTCTCCAGGACAGCGTTCTTTCATCTTTGTAATATTAGAAAAATTAGACACATCTTGTGTCAGAGTGATGCAGAGAAGCTGGTCCATGCCTTCGTTACCTCCAGGTTAGATTACTGTAACTCTCTTCTATCTGGTTGTCCTAACAAGTCTATTAGGACTCTTCAGTTAGTTCAGAATGCTGCAGCCCGGGTTCTGACTGGGACCAGGAGGAGGGAGCATATCTCCCCGGTGTTAGTGTCTCTGTACTGGCTACCCTTAAAGTTTAGAATAGAATTTAAAATTCTTCTTCTGACTTTCAAAGCTCTTAGTGGCATCGAGCCATCCTATCTGAAAGAGCTTATCATGCCATATTATCATCTTGAGATAACGTTTGTTATGAATTGGTGCTATATAAACAAAGATTGATCGAGATTGCTAAAACCCCCAACTCTAAGCAGCGAGCTTGCGTGTGTGTGTGCGCGCGTCTGTGTGTATGTTTGTGTGTCTGTCAAACAATGTGTTACCAATGAAAGATTACACATTGAGGCGTTTTTGTCGTTCTTGTGTATGTGTGTTGATGTTTAAGGGACCTAAGACCACACAAAAGCCCCAGCACATCTAAGCACGCGAAGCACGGATTTCTTTCTGTTTGTGTGTATGTGTGTGTGGGAATTTGGGAAAATTGGACTTCAGTTCAAAGAAACACCATGACATATTATTATTGAGTTAAAGTTTATTTTTGACAGGTCAAATTTAACTCATGAAAAAATGTGCAGGCTTCACACACACTGAGTTAAAACATCCAAACATCTGGTTTCTTGATATATTATTCTGGATTCAGAAATGTTACATATGTGGCAGTGCGCGCAAAGCACGCATGTGTGTGAATGAGTTAAAGTTGGCCTCAGTTACACCAGAAACAAAATGTGTGGATGCAAATTTTAGCACTTCTGCATTGTCTCATTTTCAGACCAGAGGTTGCCGCTTGGATGAAACCGGTAGCATGCTACCCGAGCCCCTCTCACGATTTCCATGGAAATTGTCTAGTTGTAGGATGCATTTTCCCTGAGCGTCACATGACCACCACAGTGACACCTGGTTCACCAGATTTCAAACTGCCTCAGCGTCTGAAAGGGTCTTCGGCCCACAATGTTGTTTCCAAAGAGTCTATAAAAAAAACACCAAAGCAGAGAGAGCAAACATCATTCATGTTCCAGCAAGAATCATGTGTTTCAGCATACATTTGAAGAAGCTGTCATTCTAAATGGTGATCTGATGGAATATCACTTCAAATGCCAACAGAAAGGAATAGTGCACTCATGAGTCCATGCTCACCGCACAGTTTCAATGTTTGGGTTGGTCCTGACCAGTTGGAGCAACATGGAAGTCGATTCATCTGTGATCTTGTTGTGACTCAGGCTGCAAAGTGCACACAAATCAAAGTGACACAGAGGAAAGAACATCACATCATCTGTTGGTGTGAGCTGTTGATCCTGTTCAAGCACAAAACCATCATGGATCGTCTCCAGAGGCCTGTACTACGAAGCTGGATTTTCTCTTAGCGAGGTAACTTCTGGGTTAACCCTGGATTTTCTGTCCTATGAAGCTGGTTCACTTCTTACCGAGATGAATCACTGTGGTAACTTATGCTGAACTACATTTGTCAGCTGATGGATCCATAAATAAATAAATTCAGTTGATTTCATCCAAACATCAGAGACAGAGTGAAGAAATAAAGCCTTGTCACTGACCGTTTTGAAGGAGGTTTTTGTTCCCAAGTCTGTTCAGCTTCACTGTTTGCATCTTAAATAATGATGTTAATAATAATGGTCACACATGGCAGAACTGTAGAAACAGGAATTTATGGAACGCACAACTACGTGGGAGTTAATATTAATTTTAACTGTTTGCTCCTCCAAAGTAAAGTAGGCTGCTCTGCAGGGTTTCTCCTGTTTTTCCATCTTTGTGATTGGTCAGATGCTGCAGACTCCACCCCTTTAATGTGAGCGCGCACTGATCAAGACTGGAAAACGCTGGATTCACTGAGCGAGTTGATATCAAGCTTTGTAGTACTGCTTATCAGGATTGCGAATGTCTTGATCAATCAATCAATCCAGGTAACAGAGAGAGATCCTGGATGTGTTAATCCAGCTTCGTAATCCAGGCCTCTGGTGTGTTTGACCAACACAAATCTGACCCCCAAAGTTAATGTAATAACAAAGATCAGGCTAACAGAAGCATGGCTTCTTTTCTTCAGCTCATGAAAACCTTTTACTGACAGCAGAGGTAAATGTAAATAAAAACATCATACAATGATCTGCAAATCTTGTTTACTCTAAATTGAATTGAAAACACTACAAAGACAAGATATTTTTTTTCAAAGTGATAAACTTTATGACAATTCTTATTTATTTATTTACAAATATTCACTCATTTTGAGTTTGATGCCTGCAACACATTCTTAAAAAGCTGGGACAGGGTCAACAACAGACTGGGAAAGCTGAGGAATGCTCCAAAAACACCTGTTTGGAACATTCCACAGGTGAACAGGTTCATTAGAAACAGGTGAGTGTCATGATTGGGTATAAAAGGAGCATCCCTGAAAGGCTCAGTTGTTCACATGCAAGGATGGGCGTAAGGTTCGCCGCTTTGTGAACAACTGTGTGAGCAAATAGTCCAACAGTTTAAGAACAATGTTTCTCAATGTACAGTTTCAGAGAATTAATGGATTTCGTCATCTACAGTCCATAATATCATCAAAAGATTCAGAGAAATCTCTGCATGTAAGCAGCAAGGCTGAACACCAACACTAAATGCCCGTGACCTTTGACCTCTCAGGCAGCACTGCATTAAAAACCAACATCATTGTGTAAAGGATATTACCACGTGGGCTCAGGAAGACTTCAGAAAACCATTGTCAGTTAACACAGTTCATCACTACATCTACAAGTGACAGTTCAAACTCTACCATGCAAAGACAAAGACATATATCAACAACACCCAGAAACACCGCCGGCTTCTCTGGACCCAAGCTCATCTGAGATGGACTGACGCAAAGTGGAAAAGTCTGCTGTGGTCTGAGGAGTCCACATTTCAAACTGTTTTTGTAAATCATGGACGTGGTGTCCTCCAGGCCAAAGAGGAAAAGGACAATCTGGATTGTTCTCAGGTCAAAGTCTCAAAGCCAGCATCTGTGATGGTATGGGGGTGTGTTAGTGCCCATGGCATGGCTAACTTGACCATCTGTGAAGGCTCCATTAATGCTGAAAGGTACATACAGGTTTTGGAGCAACATATGCTGCCATCCAAGCCACATCTTTTTCAGGGACGTCCCTGCTTATTTCAGCAAGACAATGACAAGACACATTCTGCACCTGTTACAACAGCGTGGCTTCGTAGTAAAAGAGTGCAGGTACTAGACTGGCCTGCCTGTAGTCCAGACCTGTTTCCCGTTGAAAATGTATGGAGAATTATGAAGCTCAAAATACAACAACAGAGACCCCTGACTGTTGATCAACTGAAGTTGTTCATCAATCAAGAATGGTAAAGAATTCCACCTCCAAAGCTTCAACAATTAGTTTCCTCAGTTCACAAACACTTATTGAGTGTTGTTAAAAGGAAAGGTGATGGAACACAGTGGAAACATGATCCTGTCCCTGCTTTTTAGGAATGTGTTGCAGCCATCAAATTCAAAATGAGTGAATATTTGTTAGAAAAACAAAGTTTATCAGTTTTGTCTTTGTAGTGTATTTAATTGAATAGAGGTTAAACAGGGTTTTGAAAACCATTGTTTTTATTTATGTTTTACTCAATGTCCTAACTTCAAGTACGCTGAGATATTTGTGTGATTTATTGCTTCCATGTTGTTACCTCCATGACACACTCGTCATGCTCCAGCTAACATTTCATTGTATACATTCATGTTTCATGAACTCACTCTAGGACTTGAACTTTGTGCAGGGACTTGATGAGTGTCACCAGCAGCTGGTCCGTTAGCTGGCAGTAACTCAGGTCCAGCTCTGTCAGCTCCTCAGCATAGTCCAGCATGAAGGCCAAGGCTTCACAGGCCGTCTGATCCAGTTTGGCGTGACTGAGAACCAGCTCTCCACCCAGGGCTTGACACAAGGACCTTGCTCGACTCACTGAGTCCCACTCAGAGACCAAAAATACCAGAGACACCATCTGGAGGAGGACAACTCTACTGGCTCTAAAAAGGAGAAGAAAGCGACACGTTAGGTTTGAAATCATGAATAAGGGAAAAGCCAAGATCTTGGTCATTTTGTAGTCCCCCTACCTGAGCTGGACTCTGTCTAGAACAGGAAAGAGCAGGTCCATTCCACTGTCCTCCACCTCACAGTCCTGCAGTTGGAGCTCTGTGTCCTGGCTGCTGTATCTCAGGACGGTGAAGATGGCCTTGCAGTCAGAGACACTGAGATGGAGGGTCTCCCTCTGACCCCCTGCTGACAGCGTCACATGAGAGGAGCAGGACAGATCCAGCCTGTACTGCAGACTCCTGAGCAGACTGACTGCTCTCTCCTGTGGGGCAGCAGAGGCAGCACAGCAGTGGACTATCCTCAGCAGCAGATCCCTGTCAACACTGGAAGGAAAAGTGGTTTAAAAACACACTGCTGATTGATCCCTGTCTATGAGAAACCAGCACTGATGTCTGACCTGAGCTGAGAAACTTTGTCCAGCGTGAAGAGGATAGAGTTGATTTCCTCTGTTGGTATGGAGGTCCACATGAGGCTCAGCTTTGCCCCGTCACTGTATCTGAGGATGTAGAGCAGAGCAGCACAGTCCTCCGAGTCCATCTCTCTGCATGTCAGGCTGATCTCGTGATCGAACGATCTCAGTAAACTGGGTATAACAGAACTGGCACCAGTCCTATAGATCTCTCTGATGGCAGTCAGCACAAAGCTGGGAGAGAGACTGAAAGAAAAAAAAAGTCTATTTACAGAAGTCTCTGTATTTAACATGGACAACAGGGCCCGTATTCACAAAGCATTTTAACTTCCCACTAGGAGGACTCCTAAATGACACTAAAAGTTCTTCACTAAGAGGTTTTTCTTCAAACTTTTTTACAAAGCTGCTCAGACTCTTACTAAGGAATTCAGAGAACTCTTAAGCTAAAAGAAAGGGGCGGAGCTGAACCTGTTAATATGGATGAACCACCTGACTTGCTATGCTTACAGTGATTGTCTGACAGGGAATGTGTCTTTGTGAGGAATTTCTACATAGAAATCACTCAGGTTAGAGAAAGGTGTCATGTCGACATAATAAAATAAAGACCTTCAGATACAAAAATGTCGGCTACTAGACACAAGACCAGCTTTTTCTTTATGCCCAACTTGTCCCCAAAAGGAAGGACATTATCAAGGGGAAATTTGGACCTGAGATAACCTCAGGATTGAAAAAAGAAGCCTGGGAACAAATTTGCTGTCAAATAAATGCAGCGTTCCAATTTATGAGTAGAATCACTGGTGACTGTGAGAAATGTTGGTACACCTGACAGTCTCCGGTAAGGTCAGAGACTGAAGAGTTCAAAAGACAAACTACTGCAACAGGTAAAATCAACTACTGTCAAAAAAACCATTAACATCCATTTAGTGTGTTCAAGAATTAACATGAACTTTGATATATGCATTTAATATAATAGGAGGAGGCTCTGCACCCTACGCAACTGCATTGTCCTTATGGCAAAGTAGCGTAGTGTTGTCAACACTTTGATGTCTGGTGATATTGGGTTGTTTCTATTTGTTGGTGAGGGGATTCCATCTTTGACTAACTCTGTTACCATCATTATACCCCCTCATTTTTATAGTGCAGCAGCCATGCTGAGAGTTTTTCTGAATTGGTCTTGTGACTTAGGAGTCCTCTTAACTACTTCTAACTTCTCACAGGTTTAGGTGTTTGTTTTAGAGCTAAAATGCTTTGGACAAGAAATTTAGGATTCCTAAAATTAGGACTGACACACCCATTATTTTTGAAAGTTTCTCTTAAATTGGCAAGTTAGGAGCTTTAAGCTTTTAGCTTTAAGATGTTTTGTGAGGATGGGCACAGAAGTCCAGGCACACATATCCAGGCCATGTCATCTTTATGGATCACAAAAAGCACAAACAAACCTTTTAAACAGAATCCTGTCCAGAAAGGGAAGCAGGCGTGTGAAGCTCTCCTGTAGGACGCTGCTTTTCCTCAGGTGCACAGTAACAGTCTGAGGTGAAGACTGTAAAAAATGATGAAGAAGCTCCCAGTTCAGACAAACGGAGGTCAGAGCTCCACCAACCTTACTCAAATAGGACCTGGTCAAGTCCTTGTCTTGAATTTCACAAAGGATTGCAAGTAGTGACTCTGAAACCTCCCCACTCAGTCTGTTGAAGAAAATGTGTCTTAATAAAAGTATCATGGTATTTACAACTTCACATTTCTTGTAACAGCAGTAATTCATTAGAAGGGTCAGAAAACTTTTACTTGATAGTGAGAGGGCCATGGTGAAGCAGGAGGGGAATCAGACTCTGAGCAGGGATCCTGGACTCAGTCAGGTCTAACTGTCTGACTGTCCAGTATCGCAGCAGGGATGCCAAACTGCTGACAACCCTCAGCATTACTCTCTCTGAAGGTCGGGGATTCTGAGAGGAAAGAGAAAGCTCCTCGGTGACAGACCCAAGGTTCACTCTCTCTCTTCTTACCCATCCAACCACAACTAAGGCCATGTCACTGGAAAGCCTGAGAAACAAACACACAGGAAGCCTCGGGGACGTGAACAATACAGACAGAAAGCTGGAAAAGACGGTGTTTGAAAAAAAGAAAGACATGAACTATACGACACAAACCTCAGACTGCGTAGACTTGTGGTGTGTCTGAATAGAAGCGAGGCTCCTCGAACAGAAATCTTTGAGGGTGTGAGGATCAGATCCACTTTAGAACCACAAAGACCCAGAACTCGTCCAACAGACTTGCATGTTTTGCTGGGTAACTCGCCCCTTAATGTGAGGATGAACCCGAGTAGCTGCAGCAGAGAAACTAACTGTTCAGCCTCCTCTTTGGATCTGACTGACATGGAGTCACACACACGCTGGAAAAACTCTGGACCACAACTAAAACAGAAAAGAATCAAAGAAATGTGAACACGGCTCAGGTACAAGAGAAGAAAAATACTGTTGACAACATAATCAAATGTGTTTCAGCAAAACACACAAACACATTCAGTGAAACAAAAAGTGTGAATAAAAAGAAAATCACACAAAACAAAACATCTTTAACAAATACCAACTCAGATGAGATTTAACATTCATCCAAAGTTCCTCTTTCATGTCACTGAGGTTTAATCTACATGGAAAAGTCCCCAGATTTCAATCAGAAGTAGAATTTATCTGATTAGCTAATAAATCTAATAGCTTTGCCATGGGGGAGAGTGGCTCATGCGAAGCCCGAGCCCCTAATGACTAAATGAACAGTTTAAAGCCTGTCTCACTGCTGACTATCACAGCTTGAAACTATTACACACACTGAGATCTGCATCCTTATTTATCAGTCCAGAGTTGGATCTTGTTTAATCTTTAGATAGTTTATGTCATTTAGATTTGATCTGTGTGTCTTAATAGATTTAAAAACACGCTGCAGACCCCCTCCTGGGATTAAACAATCAGCCTCATTCAGCATCTTTCTCATCAAGAAATTTCTTCAGAAACTGTTTTTAGGGTGACCTTCACCTTGAGTGTCACAGTGAGCTGACTGAGATGGAGGAGCACACCTCAACAGGTGAGCACTGATGTGTGAAGAACTGTTCATTTACCTGAGCTGTGAGATATAAGGCAGACACTGCAGGAGAGTCCTCACTTCACTCTCTTCATCCAAACAGCCAAACAGCTCCACAGGTTTCTTCTCTGGTTGGAGTTTCAGCACTTCCAGGAGGATGGAGGTCTTTCTCTCTGAGGGGTTTATGGTCCAGACTGCAGGAGTTGACTTTAAAACTGACTGTAGAGATGGAAGAACACTCAGGCCTGTTTCAGTCTCATAGTCCTTCATGTAGGAGTACAGATCCAAAAGAAAACCACACTGCCAGGACTCATAGTAATCATCATCAGTATAGCGATGAAAAGGGAACCCTTGACATGTGCACAGTGATGCTAACAGCTCCAGTGTGTTCTCTCCTGTCAGCTGATCTCTCTCTGCTGCTGCACAGAACAGTCTCCCACACAACTTGACTCCATCTTCAGACGGGTACCAGAAACTGAAACATGAGATGAAATGTTTTGTCATGATGTGACCTTAACAGCAGGAAAGGAGACATGTTTTTGTCATGTTTGTTAAGTTTCTGTTATTTTGCACATTCATGTTTCAAGTCTTGACTTCCTTGTTTTATTTTGAAATCACTAACCCCTGTCGCTGGGTCAGATCTGGGATTAAACAATCAGCCTCATTCAGCATCTTTCTCATCAAGAAATTTCTTCAGAAACTGTTTTTAGGGTGACCTTCACCTTGAGTGTCACAGTGAGCTGACTGAGATGGAGGAGCACACCTCAACAGGTGAGCACTGATGTGTGAAGAACTGTTCATTTACCTGAGCTGTGAGATATAAGGCAGACACTGCAGGAGAGTCCTCACTTCACTCTCTTCATCCAAACGACCAAACAGCTCCACAGGTTTCTTCTCTGGTTGGAGTTTCAGCACTTCCAGGAGGATGGAGGTCTTTCTCTCTGAGGGGTTTATGGTCCAGACTGCAGGAGTTGACTTTAAAACTGACTGTAGAGATGGAAGAACACTCAGGCCTGTTTCAGTCTCATAGTCCTTCATGTAGGAGTACAGATCCAAAAGAAAACCACACTGCCAGGACTCATAGTAATCATCATCAGTATAGCGATGAAAAGGGAACCCTTGACATGTGCACAGTGATGCTAACAGCTCCAGTGTGTTCTCTCCTGTCAGCTGATCTCTCTCTGCTGCTGCACAGAACAGTCTCCCACACAACTTGACTCCATCTTCAGACGGGTACCAGAAACTGAAACATGAGATGAAATGTTTTGTCATGATGTGACCTTAACAGCAGGAAAGGAGACATGTTTTTGTCATGTTTGTTAAGTTTCTGTTATTTTGCACATTCATGTTTCAAGTCTTGACTTCCTTGTTTTATTTTGAAATCACTAACCCCTGTCGCTGGGTCAGATCTGGGATTAAACAATCAGCCTCATTCAGCATCTTTCTCATCAAGAAATTTCTTCAGAAACTGTTTTTAGGGTGACCTTCACCTTGAGTGTCACAGTGAGCTGACTGAGATGGAGGAGCACACCTCAACAGGTGAGCACTGATGTGTGAAGAACTGTTCATTTACCTGAGCTGTGAGATATAAGGCAGACACTGCAGGAGAGTCCTCACTTCACTCTCTTCATCCAAACAGCCAAACAGCTCCACAGGTTTCTTCTCTGGTTGGAGTTTCAGCACTTCCAGGAGGATGGAGGTCTTTCTCTCTGAGGGGTTTATGGTCCAGACTGCAGGAGTTGACTTTAAAACTGACTGTAGAGATGGAAGAACACTCAGGCCTGTTTCAGTCTCATAGTCCTTCATGTAGGAGTACAGATCCAAAAGAAAACCACACTGCCAGGACTCATAGTAATCATCATCAGTATAGCGATGAAAAGGGAACCCTTGACATGTGCACAGTGATGCTAACAGCTCCAGTGTGTTCTCTCCTGTCAGCTGATCTCTCTCTGCTGCTGCACAGAACAGTCTCCCACACAACTTGACTCCATCTTCAGACGGGTACCAGAAACTGAAACATGAGATGAAATGTTTTGTCATGATGTGACCTTAACAGCAGGAAAGGAGACATGTTTTTGTCATGTTTGTTAAGTTTCTGTTATTTTGCACATTCATGTTTCAAGTCTTGACTTCCTTGTTTTATTTTGAAATCACTAACCCCTGTCGCTGGGTCAGATCTGGGATTAAACAATCAGCCTCATTCAGCATCTTTCTCATCAAGAAATTTCTTCAGAAACTGTTTTTAGGGTGACCTTCACCTTGAGTGTCACAGTGAGCTGACTGAGATGGAGGAGCACACCTCAACAGGTGAGCACTGATGTGTGAAGAACTGTTCATTTACCTGAGCTGTGAGATATAAGGCAGACACTGCAGGAGAGTCCTCACTTCACTCTCTTCATCCAAACGACCAAACAGCTCCACAGGTTTCTTCTCTGGTTGGAGTTTCAGCACTTCCAGGAGGATGGAGGTCTTTCTCTCTGAGGGGTTTATGGTCCAGACTGCAGGAGTTGACTTTAAAACTGACTGTAGAGATGGAAGAACACTCAGGCCTGTTTCAGTCTCATAGTCCTTCATGTAGGAGTACAGATCCAAAAGAAAACCACACTGCCAGGACTCATAGTAATCATCATCAGTATAGCGATGAAAAGGGAACCCTTGACATGTGCACAGTGATGCTAACAGCTCCAGTGTGTTCTCTCCTGTCAGCTGATCTCTCTCTGCTGCTGCACAGAACAGTCTCCCACACAACTTGACTCCATCTTCAGACGGGTACCAGAAACTGAAACATGAGATGAAATGTTTTGTCATGATGTGACCTTAACAGCAGGAAAGGAGACATGTTTTTGTCATGTTTGTTTATTTATTTATTTATTTATTTATTTATTTATTTCGGCACGTCAGCACACTTAGACAACATCACACATTGTCAATAGTTGATCAAATTGTACATGTCCGAAAGGGAAGACGGGAGAAGCAGAGCTTATCTAGTCCCGTCCCCATCCCTCAATATTTAGTCTCCTCTTTTCCACATATCATCAGATTATTATAAATTTGTTTTCCATTTACAGAAGTATGACATTTACAGAAGTATGACCGTCACTTCATTCACTATTATTGTTTAGGTACATTCTGTCTTTCCTGCTGTCTTACAGACCAAACAACCCACATTTCATTCAAGGTCTGTTCTCTCTGCTTTGTTTTTTAAACTTCAACACTCTCGTGGGGCAATGTTTATCAAACAGCTTTGTGAATGTCTGTAAGAAGCTGCTGTATCTCTTTCCCCTCATAGGTCTGGTCATAGACCACAAAAATTGGTAGATGATCGCTTATGTCATTCACAAATAAAAGCCCTTTTTCTGCCCAATTTTGAGAAAAGATCTCCAGCAAATGTGATGAAGTTGTTCAAATATGAACCCGGTGCTCTGTAGATACAACAGATGATAATACTACAGACAAAGCTATTGTTATTATTATTAGTTGTATTATAATCCTGTTCCGTGTAGTAGTTGCAGTTAATCGATTTGTTGCTATAAAAACAGTTTTCCGGGTCGATGTTTATGTTTGGGTTATTGCAGCCCGAACAGTTCTGGTCAACATTTTGATTTTTTTATTAGATCCCGATGCCCATGTTTTCTGATCCAGTCAGGTAAATCCAAGTGTCCATGATCCAAGTTACAGTTCATTAGCTCCATTTCCTCAGATTGTGTTGAGATTTTGAAGCTTTTGTTATCTATTGAGGCGTTCAATTTGTCCAGATCCTCCATGCTCTTGACCAGCACCATCTTCATTTGTTCTGGGGCTTCTCCGTTGGTTCTTATCAGAATTTTGCAGTTGGCCGTCCAGGTGCTTTTTATCTTCCCGGCCTTTTTTAGCTCTCGTGCTTTCTTGGCCATCTCTGCGTTTTTCTTGGTCAGGTTTTCATTGAAGAACACTGTTGTGCCTTTGAGTTTTGGGCCCTGTTTCAGCAGCGCTATCTTATGTTTTCTGTTTGTGAATCTCAATTTCAGTTTTCCCGCCGTTTGCCCCTGTCCAGGGCATGAGGTGACAGTATTCCACATTGTTGAAATCCATCTTGATTTTCTTTGATTCCATGAAATCAGCCACCTGTCTCTCCACCGTCTTGATGTCCTCTTCGTCATGATCACTGTCATGCTCTCCAGCCCGTCTGTTTGATCGCGGTTTGGTCTTTATGCCGGTTACGATCACATCAGCCTGGTTTGTTGATCCAGGTCTTCGACTCGCGCTTCCAGCTGTTTGATCATCTCAGATTGTTTTTGCTGTAATCCTGCAGCTGCATGTGTTCTCTCTGAAGGTTTTCAAACACCGTGAGAGCCGAATCTATCTTCAGATTCAGATCTTGCTGGCCTTTCAGGATTGCATGAATCTCCTCTGCCATGTTTGTGTGGGGTCCGGAACCTGAATCCGGATTTTTTGTCTTGGACTTTCCCTCCTTACTGCCTCCCATTTTGTGAGTGTCAAATAGTCTTCGTTCTGCTGCAGCTGCTATCCAAGGACAGAGCTCACAGATATGCGTCCGTCTCCCATGGAGGACAGAATGCAATTTTGTTAAGTTTCTGTTATTTTGCACATTCATGTTTCAAGTCTTGTCTTCCTTGTTTTATTTTAAAATCACTAACCCCTGTCGCTGGGTCAGATCTGTTCCTGTCTGCCCCCCCCCTCTCTTAATCACAATCATAAACGCACACATGTACACAAAGGCACTCTTCGCTTTCCTTTTCAGGGACAAGAATCCCCCTGTGAATGGCCTTCAATGATAAAACTTTGTTCAACGAAAAACAGACACACACCTACACACACACACACACACACACACACACACATACTCAGCCAAACGCGCGCACACACACACACACATACACACACACATACACACACACACACACACATACACACACATACACACATACACACACACATACTCAGCCAAACGCGCGCACACACACACACACACACACATACACACACACATACACACACACACACACACACACACAAAGACATGAGCATTACACGCTAGAATGTGAGGGTGTTTTGTGTGAACTGAGGTACTTTAAACATCATCAATACAGTCACACACACATACACGTTTGCACGCTTTACATGCCCTTTCAAGGACAAGAAAACCTCTGTTTAAGCTTTCATTGATAATATATTGTTTGAAATGAGTTATTTCATTCAAAAGGAATCCTGACTCTCTCTGTGTGTGTGTGTGTGTATACTTGTTTTGATAATATAGCCAGGCTCTCCCAGAATGCCCCAGAATGTCCTTATGAGTCATCATTCATGAAGAGCTGCATGGTTTCCATCTTCCGTCAGTCCTGCTGTGACTGACTGATGATGTCACGCACTCTGAGAGCTGAGTTTTAGTGAAAAAACTCAAAACTTTGTGTTGCTTTACCTTTGTTTTCTCAAAAACTGTTGAAGATAGCAGAATGCCCCTAGAAATTTAAGCTGTGGACAGATGTGTCAACATTTTGAAGCAAGAATGATGTCTCTAGCTGAAAGTATGGCGAGGCAGGAGCAGTGGGAAAAAGTGTGTTTTTTTGGTGTTCTCGGGAAGCCTCCCTATTCATTGTCTATGGGACTTTTTCGTTGGTTTTTCGGGGGGGTTTTCGGCCAAAAAACACCGAAATCCTTAGAAAAGTCATAGCACACCATTCTGGACCGAGCCGCATGTTTTGATATATAATTTGTTGGGGTTTTCTTAAAGCTCTGGGAGGAGAAGTGGTCCAAAATTTTGTCCTTATGAGTCATCTTTCATGTAGAGCTGCGTGGTTTCCATGACGATTTAACTGAGAGCAGCTGTGGAGATCAAGGGACACCTCTTTGTGACAGCTGTTCTCTGCCGTTTTTTGGGATGAGGCATGTGTCCGAACAAATGCTCGCTGTGGCCAAACCGTTATAGCTATCAGAAAAACGAGCACACCGTGAGAATCCAGAGGGTCGGAGGAATCCGTCAATGTCAAGTTTATATATGTAGGGCCAAGAGAAAGTATTTAAAAAATTGTTTTAAAAAGTGAATAGAAAAGTCATAGCACACCATTCTGGACCGAGCCGCACGTTTTGATATATAATTTGTTGGGGTTTTCTCAAAGCTCTGGGAGGAGAAGCGGTCTCCTTCGCCACGAGCCACTCTCCCCCATAGCTTTGCCATGGGGGAGAGTGGCTCATGCGAAGCCCGAGCCCCTAATGACTAAATGAACAGTTTAAAGCCTGTCTCACTGCTGACTATCACAGCTTGAAACTATTACACACACTGAGATCTGCATCCTTATTTATCAGTCCAGAGTTGGATCTTGTTTAATCTTTAGATAGTTTATGTCATTTAGATTTGATCTGTGTGTCTTAATAGATTTAAAAACACGCTGCAGACCCCCTCCTGGGATTAAACAATCAGCCTCATTCAGCATCTTTCTCATCAAGAAATTTCTTCAGAAACTGTTTTTAGGGTGACCTTCACCTTGAGTGTCACAGTGAGCTGACTGAGATGGAGGAGCACACCTCAACAGGTGAGCACTGATGTGTGAAGAACTGTTCATTTACCTGAGCTGTGAGATATAAGGCAGACACTGCAGGAGAGTCCTCACTTCACTCTCTTCATCCAAACAGCCAAACAGCTCCACAGGTTTCTTCTCTGGTTGGAGTTTCAGCACTTCCAGGAGGATGGAGGTCTTTCTCTCTGAGGGGTTTATGGTCCAGACTGCAGGAGTTGACTTTAAAACTGACTGTAGAGATGGAAGAACACTCAGGCCTGTTTCAGTCTCATAGTCCTTCATGTAGGAGTACAGATCCAAAAGAAAACCACACTGCCAGGACTCATAGTAATCATCATCAGTATAGCGATGAAAAGGGAACCCTTGACATGTGCACAGTGATGCTAACAGCTCCAGTGTGTTCTCTCCTGTCAGCTGATCTCTCTCTGCTGCTGCACAGAACAGTCTCCCACACAACTTGACTCCATCTTCAGACGGGTACCAGAAACTGAAACATGAGATGAAATGTTTTGTCATGATGTGACCTTAACAGCAGGAAAGGAGACATGTTTTTGTCATGTTTGTTAAGTTTCTGTTATTTTGCACATTCATGTTTCAAGTCTTGACTTCCTTGTTTTATTTTGAAATCACTAACCCCTGTCGCTGGGTCAGATCTGGGATTAAACAATCAGCCTCATTCAGCATCTTTCTCATCAAGAAATTTCTTCAGAAACTGTTTTTAGGGTGACCTTCACCTTGAGTGTCACAGTGAGCTGACTGAGATGGAGGAGCACACCTCAACAGGTGAGCACTGATGTGTGAAGAACTGTTCATTTACCTGAGCTGTGAGATATAAGGCAGACACTGCAGGAGAGTCCTCACTTCACTCTCTTCATCCAAACGACCAAACAGCTCCACATGTTTCTTCTCTGGTTGGAGTTTCAGCACTTCCAGGAGGATGGAGGTCTTTCTCTCTGAGGGGTTTATGGTCCAGACTGCAGGAGTTGACTTTAAAACTTTTTTGAGTTGTGGAACGTCTCTTAGACACCCTTTACTCTTGATGTGTTGATAAAAATCAAGGATGAACTCCTCCTCCTCCTCCTCCTTGTTGTAAACTGAAAACAATGACCTCAACCTTTTCAGTACATCTTGAATGCTCTGTTCGTTGTGGAGCGCTGCTTTCAGACATAAATCCAGGAACAGCTCCTTTTTTGTCCTCTCCAGTTTCCCGTCTCTCTGCTCCTTGTCCTCCAGTCCTGGACCTTTATCGGTCATCCTGAAGCTGAAAGATTAAAAACACAGATCTATGAATGCACGGACAATACAAATAATTATCTTCTGAAATAATTCTAGATCCGGTTTATTTCCTTTTAAACAATCAAACCTAAAACGAAATGATTTTCAGGTAACCATTCGGAAACAGGCTGGGTTGTCCGGCTGCTGGGTGAGTTGGGTTATGTATTGATTCACACCTTTGTTAGGTGTGCAGAGGGATTATTAAGACCTCTTGCTCTCTTTCTAGCATGTTTGTTAGATCAACCAGAAGCTGCTCACCTGAGTGCACTGATGCAGGGCAAAGCTTTGAGGAGGGACTCGCTCAGACTCGGGCAGACAGTAGTTTCTCTGCTGTCCATGTGAAGGCAAACATTCACCTTCATTGGATTCTTCTGTATGATGTTCACTGCCCTTTCAAACAGCTCTCTTTCACCCTGAAGAGGGAGGTGAAACTGATTTCCATCACATCTGAGCAAGCTGGCATCATTGAGCCGTCCTTCACTGAGAAGGACAATCTTCCACAGCTGTTGTGGCAGAGGGTCACGCCTGCAGTTCAAAGAATAAACAGAGAACATTCCCATGTTATAAAGAAACAGAGAAGAGGAACAAGGCTGTTTGACTACAGAGGATCATATTTTTTATCCAGTTCTTACAAATATTGATCCTCATGATGGTCATGGGCTCATTTTATTAACCTGTTTCTGTATGTTGTAATTTGAGCAGCACTGTGACACGTTATGTAACACATACCATAAGACATTATCAAGGCATCCAAACAGTCTTCTCATTCCTTGTTTTGATACGGACGCATCCTCAAGGTTCAGCTGAACCTTCCTCTCCTTCGACACTGTGACCACGTTGGCCACAGCACAGCAAAGATAGGAATCAAGACTCTCACCACTGAGATCAAGATGGTAGTCAAGTGTTTCCAGGAAGTAGACACATGCAGCAGGACACTGCGACTCGTACAAGCACTGGCATAAGAACAGCAGGTCCACATCAGGTCCACTGTCTTCAGTACACACAGGATAAAATGTGCTTATCATCTCCTTGAAGATCCAGCTAGACGTACTTTTTAACTCCTGAGCTGGAATCAGATGCTCCAACAAACTCGGGCTCTTCTCACTTAACAGTCCACACATGAAAGGGATCAGGTGTTTCATGTGTTTCCCCTCCTCTGTCAGGCATTGCTGAAAAACACCCTCAATCTGATTTGGATTCTTCAGGAGCCACAGAGCTGCAAAAAACTCCTGCACTGTGTAGTGGAGGAATGCATATGTTGTTCTTGTTTCAGTTGGAGCCACTTTGACAACAAGTGTTTTCAGAAAGCAGAGCACAGAGCCGTCTTCACAGCAAAGGTCCATTAAGTTCACGGTTTTTCTTTGAGTTGCTTGAAAAGCAAGCTCAGCCAAAGAAAGTATTTTGTCTTTCTTCTCCTGGATGAAGGAATTGAGGAACCCGTTTGTTTTGTTGCTGCTCTTCTGAAGACAAAACCGGACAATATTAATATATATTTCTGTCATGCTGCACGGCTGTGGTGAGTCTTCGGATGTCTTCGATAAAAAACAGGCAGCCACCATCAGAGCATACATCGGGACATGGCAAAGAGTTAACAACTCCAAGTGACACAAAACCTTCTTGTGGTCCTCGCCAAGAATTACCCAAAAGTAGTTTTTGATGCTCTGTTCACTGAAGCCTTTCACCTCCACTCTGAGAAAGTCTCCAGAAAAGAAGTCGTCTTCGTCTTCTGGTCTGCAGGTCAGGATGACTTTGGCGTTGGGAAGAAGGTCCTTTTTGACCATGCTTTTCACCAGTGAAGAGGAGAGATCTGTGATTCCATCAAAAACCACTGTGACATTATCAGAGTACTTCTTTATGTCCCGTAAGACTTCCTCTTTACCTTCATCTGGCTCACTGTACACACTGAAAAGGAGTTCCTCCAAGCTCTTGCTTTCTGTGAAGTGAGACGTTTCTCTCATGTCAAAGTAAAACATGTATTCCAGATCCCTGTTCTCTCTTTCTGCCCAGAGTTTTAAAAGTTCATGACATAGTGCTGTCTTTCCAATTCCAGGTTTACCAACCAAGAGGATGTTTCTATCTGTTTTCAGCAGGTCATTGGGAGACACATTGGGTTTGTCCACAGGGATGTACGTCTTTAGCTTTTTAGGGCGACTCATCTTACTTATTTTGCTCTTGAATTTCTTTATTTTAGATGGAGATTCGCTTTCTTGTGTGTCTAATACCAGCGGACTGTAGCACAGATCAGACTTGTAGCTTCCAAGAAGATTTTTGTTTCTCATCCAAAATTCAGACGACTTTTTTTGTGCTCTCGTTTTCAGCTTTGCCTGGTACTCATGGCATGATCTTGAACCTGAAATAAATACCAAAGCATTGAGAGAATAAATGCCAAATGAAGTGACCTACACTGACACATTAAGGTGCATCACATAAAGTAAAAACATCAATCAACATCAACCAAATGTTGCTTTAAATACCTTGTAAGCAGGGCTCATAAGTTTCATCATCTTCTTTGAAAGGATAGCAGCTGATCCAGTAGGACAGGTTAAACTTTTGAGTCTCAGAAGAAGCTTCAGTTGTTGTCTGAGAATGAGTAGATCCCCTTCCTGAAGTCCTCTTCCATGTCCTGTCAATAACCCTGAGGAACTTGTAGCAGGCTTCTTCCCCTTTCCTTATGACTGAGTCCAGTATTTTGCTTGCTTTGTCAAAGTCATTATTTTCTGCATGTATCCTACTGACTTCTTCAGTTAACACTTCTTCCTCATGCAGATTTTCTACAATCACTGATAAGTTCCTCAAGTGTGTCACAAGGGGGAGTCTGGCAGACTGGACATATTCCAGGGCAGACTGTGATGTACACGCCATGTTTCCCTTCTTCTGTCTGTTCTGCACACAGACCCACCTTCAGTGATCTGGAGAACAAAAGGCCAGGTTGATTTCATGTTCATATTCTGTAAGAATTCATTTACCCCTTAACCGTACTACTGACTAGCCCAAATCTGGTCCTGGAACTGAACCTTGATGGACAGGTCTTATATTTCCATGTCTGTCTCACTTTTTACACACTAAACTTATATCTGTCTGTTTCTAGTCAAAACTTTTTACAGATGATAACAGAAAGTTCTTCATAATTTGTATTTTGAAAGTATGGAGTCAGATGTTGGAACTGACCCCGGGCTGGTGACAGCTGCACCACTGTTTGGGGATGGTTGCAACGTGTATAATACATTAAATTCCAATGTGAATAAAAGGATTATTATCAAAACCATAAGTTATAATAATATTTGTGTTAACTATATATTTTTCTAGATAAATAGACCTTTTGAACAGGTGTCAAAGATTCAAAGTGATACAAAATACTGTAGGATTTCATCAAATAGTAGAAATGGAACAGTTTATGATTCAGTTAATGTAATTATTAATTTCACTGATGGCAAAATCTATATCACACACACACACACACACACACACACACAAACACACACACACCTCCAGTCCTGCTCTAATCTGATGAACTGTATTATATTTAAGTAAATCCAAATGAAATAATGTTTCAAAGATACTTTCATGTGGTCTGTTTTTACAGTAATGCAAATGTTGCAACTGTCCACGTACCTGTCAGCCATGATAAAACCACACGTGCTAACTGATGATAAATGCTAACCAATATTAGCTAGAAAGTAAATATATCACTCGCTTTAACCATAAGAATTTGAGCTCAATCACAAAAATAGTGACATCAGTTTAACAAACACAAAGCTCAAGAAAAAAAATACTTTCATATCTAAAAAACAGTCCATTTCCAATAAAACCTGGAGCAGCTCTCAAATCTGTTGTTTCCTTTTCTCTTCAAGGGTGCAGGGGCATCCAACTGAGCATGTGCAGTTTGAGTGTCATAACCATGGACTGTATTGCATATCATATCATATCATATCATATCATATCATATCACATCATATCATATCATATCATATCATATCAAGCCCCCGCCACTTGACATTCAGTGCATGTATATCCTAGACACTACAGTAACACGGTGAAACTGACTGAATTTCAAAGTAAAAGCCCCGTACGAGAACGGCAAGAATGGTCAGTCATACAATAAAACATGAATGCAGATGTAGCATTTTAAAATAAAAGCCATTCCCAATCCAAATACTGAAATAATCTGCTCTAAATTCAGGTTAATATTGAAAGACTGATGTAAATTAATTCAATTCAACTTAAAGCTTTTTGTAACTCATGTAAAGGTAACAAAATCATACCCTCTTCAAATCTTGGAACTGATCAGATTACTCATTAAGTTTACATCAGGAAAATAAACTAAAACCAATAATCGATCAATGATTCCACTTCAGGCTAATAATGGACCACCTCAGGATGTCACTCAGGCAGTATCAGCCAATTCTGGTGTAGCATTTCAAATGAAAAGCCCTTCAAATTCTTGAAATTGAGCTCTATTATTGCCTGAATTCAGATTAGGATAAAAAGGCTTAAACCAATAATCAATCAATGATTCAATGTCAGGATTAAAATGGACATTCGCATGATGTAACCTAGTCAATATCAGCTAATTACGAAGTCCCATTTCATAATAAAAGCCCTTCAAATTCTTGAAACTTATCTAGTTCTTGCCTGAAGTCTGATGAGCATTTAATACTAAAACCAATAATCAATCAATGATTCCTCTTCAGGCTTCAAGTTGATCACCTCATGCTGTCATCCAGTCAGTATTGGCTAATTCTGATATAGAATTTCAAAATAAAAGCCATTTAAAGCCTAAAAACTGATCTTAAATCTTGCCTGATATTAGATTAATATAAAAGGGCTAAAACCAATAATCAATCAATGATTCCACTTCAGGCTTTAAGTTGATCACCTAATGTTGTTAATGTTGTCACCCAGTCAATATCAGCTAATTCTGATATAGAATTTCAAAATAAAAGCCATTTTGCCTGATATTAGATTAATATTAAAGGGCTAAAACCAATAATCAATCAATGATTCCACTTCAGGCTGATAGCGGACCACCTCAGGATGTCACCCAGTTAACATCAGCCATTTCTGACGTAGTATCAAGATCCCACGTCAAGCTGATGGTCCTGAGGTGGCCACAAGTTTGAAGAGACCCCTCCCCCCTTTCATGTTTCAGTGTTCTACCTCTTCATAACCCATGAATAGGTTGGACTGGTTTTAAGTTTAGCCCTTTAGAACACACTCTATGGTAATTACATGTTGAAAGCAACTAGAGCAGCTCTAAAGAATGGCTGCATGGAGATGAACAATGAACACCTCGGGACCACGCCTCACCGTCTCAAGTTTATAATATATTCCTTTCAGGTTAGACTACTGGGCCACAAATGAAACTTTTCTAAAGTCTAAAGCAGGGACTTTCACTTGATGAGCGGCTTCACTTCTTTGACAGAGCTGATCTTCAACAGAAATCTGACTGTAGAATTACAACAAACTGCAGGAAGCCTAACTGGTTCCGCTCGTTATCTGTAGTGATAATAATCTCTGTTCTTAACTTATTTAAAAATGCTCTGTTCCTACCTTCAGGCTGGACCAGATTTATCCAAGACAGTTTCCTATTTTCAGTGGGTTTGTATGTCTGGGTTTAAGGAGGCTTCCCCGAACTCAAATCGCTATATGGACAGATAGAAACTTCGGTTTACTTTCACTTTTGCCAGGAGCATCACATCCTGTTTGAATGTTGAACACCGCGGTGAAGTTGGTTTTAAGTTGGATATTCGACGGACATTCACTACCGACCAATCAGGGCCTTCTCTCTCTTCATACCCAGGAATGGAAGCAGCAGCGCGGTTAAGTCTCCCCCAGCACCCTCGCTGTAAACATCGGGTGTTGAAAACAAGGGAGCGTCAATAAATTACCTATTAAAATACCCAAAAGGCAGTTTTTCTTCAATGGCTTCCATGTCATGTGACCAATCATCGTGAAATTGATCTTAAAATACAGCAGTGACTCTCAGCATTAAGACTCACCTCATTCTAGCTCGAATTTGTACCCCAAAAAGTTTTTGGTTAAATTTAAAGCCAAATTTCAACTCTTTTCTTCAATAGCTTCCATGTCATGTGACAAATTATCATGACATTGATGTTGAAAATTAGCAGTGACTCTGAGCAGTAAGACACACCTCTTCTAATCTTCAATTTATACTCCAAAAAATTTTAAAAGCCAAATTTCAACTCATCAATACAACACCAATTTTTGTGATGATTGGTCACAAAACATGGAAGCTATTGAAGAAAAGAATTGAAATTTGGCTTTAGAATTAACCCAAAAGGTTTTGGAGTATAAATTGGAGATTAGAAGAGGTGTGTCTTTCTACAGGGAGTCACTGCTAATTTTCAAGATCAATTTCATGAAGATTGGTCACAAAACATGGAACCTATTGAAGAAAAGAGTCAAAATTCGGCTTTAAAATTAACCCCAAATTTTTTGGAGTATAATTTGAAGATAAGAAGAGGTGCGTCTTACTGCTCAGAGTCACTGCTAATATTCAACATCAATTTCGTGATGACTGGTCACGTGACATGGAAGCTATTGAAGAAAGAATTCGCAATTTGGCTTTAAAATTAACCCAAATTTTTTTGGAGTATAAATTGAAGATAAGAAGAGGTGTGTCCTACAACTCAGAGTCACTGCTAGTATAAAATATCAATTTCGTGATGATTGGTCACAAAACATGGAAGCTATTGAACAAAATAGTTGAAATTTGGCTTTAAAATTAACCCCCAATTTTTTGGAGTATAAATTGAAGATAAGAAGAGGTGTGCCCTACAACTCAGAGTCACTGCTAATATCAAACATCAATTTCGTGATGATTGGTCACAAAACATGGAAGCTATTGAACAAAAGAGTTGAAATTTGGCTTTAATTTTAACCCAAAGGTTTTTGGAGTATAAATTGGAGATTAGAAGAGGTGTGTCTTTCTGCAGGGAGTCACTGTTTATTTTCAAGATCAATTTCAGGATTATTGGTCACATGACATGTAAGCTATTGAAGAAAAACTGCCTTTTATGTAGTTTAATCGGTAATTTATTGACGCTCCCTTGTTTTTCAACACCCGATGTTGACAGCGAGGGTGCTGGGGAGGCTTAACAGCGCTGCTGCTCCCATTCCTGGGTATGAAGAGTGAGAAGGCACTGGTTGGTCGGCAGTGAATGTCCGTTGAATATCCAACCTAAAACCAACTTCACCGCGGTTACGGAGTCACCAATAACCAGAGTGGTTAGCTTCTTAGCAGGTGCGTTGCTAAGCGGGGCAAATTGGTTTGAAATGTGAACTTTCTTGTGATACGGTGTGAGATTCTTAAGTATGTGACTATGTTTCCCTCTCACAGTAACCCAGCCACTGTATCCCGGCTGCTTGGGATCCGCCGGGGGGGGGGGGGGGGGGGGGGGGGGGGGGGGGGGGTTAAGCTTGGACGGCCCGCACCAGCTTCAGGGGGCTGGCTAACAACTGCTGCTAACTGAGGGCTGGCTTCGGTGCGGAGCCATGATTCTAACTCAGACACCCTCGCCTCCAGAGCTACAAATAGACTACACTTAATGCATGTATCACTATCCGTAAAGGAGGACGAGGAATAGCTAAACATTTGACACACCAGGCAGCAACGAGCAGGAGAGGAAGAGACCGGGTGGGAAGCCATGTCTGGTACAAAGGAGCTAGAGGCTAACGGGAGCAACAGTGGTCGAAAACAACAAAAAGCCAACCAAAGTGAAATAAACAGTGCTTAGTGTGGGCTACTGTAGATTGGTAACGTTATAGGTTTAAGAAAAGAGTGAGTTAAGATGAAAACTGTCGCGAAAGAGTGACAGCTTAGCAACAGCGGTGCTACAAACAAAGCAACGGCAAACCGGAACCGATACAACACACTCACGTAACCTGGCAGGCGAATCAAAGATGGATGATGTGTGTGATATGGGAAGAGCAGATACCGAAGTTTCAAGTGCTGTGTCCTTAAGGAGTGACATGTCCATGGGCGAGCCGGCAGGGGCGTCACTAGACCTGATACTGTACTGGGGCACACCTGGGGCACAAATAATTCATGAGAGTGCACAAAGTGCGCGAGAAAAAAAAACATATTCAGCACTTATTTATCATCAAAAAACGTAAATAGATCTTTAAGCTATTCAATCATATCAGACTATGTTGTTGTCTAGATCTTTGATAAACCACCTGAAATGTACTGCGGTAATGCATTTGGCCTACTTGTGCACTTCACTCTAGACTTCTAAACCATTACTGAAAAAAGCAAAAAGGAAGAGCAATGAATCTTTTTGAAATATTTATTTCAGTAAACATCTGCAAATTGAACATTTACAAAAGTACAAAAATAAAATAAAATAAAGAACCCCTAAATTTCTGGGTTCTTTTATTTCCGTAATGGAGGAATAAATGAACAACTGTTGTGTCTCTTCAGGGAATCATTTTTTTTGGAAGTAAACTGATGTCTTGATTTCATTTTTGCAAAGTGGTCAATCACTTGGCTGTGGCTTAACTTGGAAAGTTCCTCACTCTCCATGACCATGATGGCAACTCACCTCCGCTCTTGCTCATCAGCTTTCATCTTTCCCTCACCTCTTCCAGCACTCTGTTGTTCCACTTTGTCTGGACAGACATGGGAATATATTAAAAAAATCTAATTGGGGCAACAAAACCTGATATTTTTAACCATATTTCTGGTGACAAATACAGAAATTTTAATATTTTTTTCTGGCAACAAAACCAGATGCTTTAGCTGTATCTATTTTTCTGGTAACAAAACAAGATTATTATAGTCAAAGACAAACTGATTAACAAGACAAGTCTACTGTGCTATTTTTCTGTGAAATAAAGTTGAATGGTTTAAAAATTTGGCTCACGACTTGATCTTAGGGAAAATTGTTTTTCTTCCTGAAGATAGACCATTTGAGAACCACTGCACCATCCACAGGCTATATCTGTCAACTAACACAAGCTTACTCAAAATCATCATTGATGCAGAGCTCCTGAGCAGAACCAGCAGACCATAACCAACATTATGTTTCATGCTGATGAAACTCACTGGAAATTCCCCCGACAGCTCGTACAGCAAATTAATATGGTTGACTTGATACAAGTGTGGCAGCTCGAGGGGTGGTGTAATCAGGTTAAGAAATAGTTTGCAATAAAAAATGTAGAAAGGCACCCAGGTTCGCTCTACCTTTAAAGATAGCAGGAGACGTGGTTCCAATTTCCAACAATTTCTTTATTTAAACAATAATCATAAAAATCATAAAACCTCACACACACACAGGAAGGGGATGTCCCTTTCAGTGCTGAGCTTACCAAAGGTGCTGGCTCGAGGAAGGAGGTGAGGGAGGGATCCCAGGAAGAAAGAAAACACCCCAAACACTTGTGACACACTATTTTGCAGCCGTGTCACCAGACAGATTTCACTGGGGCACGTGCCCCAGTATTGATCTGCAGTGCCCCAGTAAAAATTTCACCAGTAAAAAAAAAATCACCTCAGATTTTTAAGTCTACATAGCACAGCGCACATACTACTTGGTATGGTAATTTATTGCTATGGTATTCATTCCACATAAACAATGCACACATGGCTAATTAATATGGTAATTTATTCACGTGTAGTGACTTCAGCTGATAATACTGCTGGTGCAACTCGAAGTCAAGAGAGAGAGAGAGAGAGAGAGAGAGAGAGGCAGGCGATGAGAATCACTGCGTGAGGTAGGCATGTTAGCCGACAACAACTTGTTAAATATACTATTTTGATTTGACTCTAACTGTAACTCCTAGATGGATATCAGAAAGTTTTTCACGGAGGAAGGATGAAAAGCTCTGCTGCAGACTGCGGTGAAGAACCAGTTCATTGTCTTTATAGAGCTAACAGTGAGCTCATTATGGTGATGTCAGCAGAAAAACACAAGGTGAACTACGTTTCCTTTCTGAAGACTTTATAGTTAAAGTAAGATCACAGCGCTTTACTTATTGTTGCTTCACAAACTCACTCGCGTGCGCTCATAAAAAAATTCAGATGTTGACGTCTTCTTGGACTCACGGCTGGCTGTGCGCTGCAGAGTGAGAAAGCCCTGGTTCAGTATGATACAGTGCAAGAGGTATTGATCATCAGCCCCTAATCTGACGTCTTAGAGGGCTAAATTAACCTAAAATACCTGTACTGGAGCCACAAAATAGTTTTAGCATCTAACTAAAAGTGTGAAAGAAATAGTGCCATGTCGTGTTAACAATACACATAGAATATAAAAAAGCAAAGATGTGAACAGTCATTATGAGCAGTAATTAAGTTGAAATGCTGAGTTAGCATTTCAACTTATAGATCTTCGACTTTATTAAGTTGAAATGCTGAGTCAGCATTTCAACTTATAGATCTTCGACTTTCTATTCACTTCTTCTTCTTCTTCTTCTTCTTTTTCTTCCGTACGATTTTTGGCACCTATCTCCATCCACAATTTTTCACCGATTTTCACCGTTCAACTTTTAAACTATTCAGCTACTTTAGGACATGTGTGCTATGACTTTTCTAATCTCTAACTCTTAAAATTTTTGAATTATTTCACTTTTTGTCAAAAAAATTTCCCATCTGAAATGACTGGGGAACTTTGACTTTTGCTCCTAAAACTCCTTCAACTTTGAGCTCCTCAAACTTCATCATACTTCCACTTACAGACTCCATTCTTGCTTTAAAATCTTCACTTATCTTTCCACTTTTCACTCATCTTTCAACTTTTTAACTATCTTTCACTGTTTTTGAGATTTCACTCCTTAAACAACACAAACTTTTCAGATTTTCCACTAAAAACTCAGCTCTCTGAGTGCGTGACATCGTCAGTTAGAGTGGGAGCAGCAGCTCATGACACACAAGGAATTTCCCAAACAAATGTCTCGTGGGACCACAAATTTCACTCCACGGTCATAAAAATTACATCAAAACGTAGGTATTTCCGTTGCGCTTCTGTCAAAGCAGCCTTTGAAGTCAAAGGATGGAGCTCTTAGTCAGGAAAGGGCCAACTGTCAGCCAAACCTGACCACCTCTCTGTATTTACTTGCATTTTGAATCTCTCTGGTTTTTCAGAAAAGGGTCACTAATTTTCAACTCGGCCGTGAGGGCAAATTCTTGGCCCTACATATATAAACTTGACATTGGCCGATTCCTCCGATCCTCTGGATTCCCACGGTGCGCTCATTTCTCTGGTAGCTATAACGGTTTGGCCACAGCGAGCGTTTGTTCGGACCATTTCTCACCCCAAAATCCAGCCTGAGAGCAGCAGTCACAAAGAAGTGACCGTTACACTCAGCAGCTGTCCTTTGAAGTCCCATCACCATGGAAACCATGCAGCTGCTCATGAATGATGACTCATAAGGACATTCTGGGGCATTCGGGGAGAGCCTGGCTATATTATCAAAACAAGCACACACTCACACACACAGACACACAGAGTCAGGACTCGTTTTGAATCAAATAACTCAATTGAAACCATGTATTTTTAATGAAAGCTTACACACAAAGGTTTTCTTATCCTTGAAAGGGCATGTAAAGGGTTCAAACGTGTATGTGTGTGTGTGTGTATTGATGATGTTAAAGGTACATCAGTTCACACAAAACCCCCTCACATTTAAGTGCGCGTAATGCTTATGTCTGTGTGTGTGTGTGTGTGTGTGTTTGTGTTTGTGTGTGTGTGTTTATGTGTATGTTTGTGTGAGTGTCTGTGTGCGTTTGTGTGTGTGTGTGTGTGTGTGTGTTTGGGTGAGTGTGTGTGTGTATGTGTGTGTCTGTGTGTGTGTGTGTGTGTGTATGTTTGGGTGAGTGTGTGTGTGTGTACTTCTTTACTTCACATGACTTTATGCTATTTACACATAACTCATAGATTTTGCTGTTATTTACATTTTTTCAACATTTTATTGTTTAAACAATCTAAAGACTTCTTCAGTTCTTCTTTGCTCCTTCTTTTCATACAACTTTCTCATTTCTTAATTGTTCTCACTCCTTCTTCTTTACATCCTTTACTTATTTTTCTTCATCACCCCTTCCCCCTCACTCCTTTCCTCATCACTCTGGCTTCACTTTCTTCCTCACTGCTTCTTCACTCTTTTCCCCACTGTTTCTTTCTCACGTCTTTTACACTCCATCTTCCTCTTTACTTTTTTACTCACTCTTTCTTTTTCAATCCTTCTACCTCACTTCCTGGTCTTCTTCACTACTACTGCTTCACTCTTTCTTCTTCACTTTTTTTCACATTTCCATGGTTTGCTTTTTCTTACACCTTTCAGCAATTTTATTTCACATTTTTCCACATTTTCAGCTTTTTTTTTCACGATTTCAAGTCTTCAGCGTCAGCATTTCAACGCATTTTCTGCAAGGAAATGCAATTTCTCTAGTATTGTTTCAAATGCGTGTTGTCGTCCTCTACTTACAGGACGGAGGGACAATGTCAGGAAGACAGTCAAAATTCAAATTTTAGTGGAAAGAAGACCACCAGTTCAGAGACTGGATAAAAGAAGTTTCAGGGGATGAGCACAGGGCATATTGCAAGTTCTGCAGGAAGTCTTTAGTTATTGGTAACATGAAAAGAAAATGAAAAGCTGAGGTGAGAATTGCTCAAACCAAAATTGTAACTTAAGTTGTTTATGTTTCACTGGAAGCTGTGGGTGTGATTGCACTATTCTACTGTAAATTTGTCATAATTTCTATGAATCTAAGAGATTAGTTGATGTGTATGATAGCAGCCATAGACTGCACATCTTGTAAACATATCAGTGTAAATAAATGTACAAAATGCATGGTGCAACCGTAGAAAAGGACACTGTAAAGTGCATGTGTCCAGAGGAGGGGGGTTGAAAACGTCCTGGAAAAGTATAGGAAATGTCCTGGAAAATAATCTCTAGAAAAGAGTGGAAACCCTGATTAATCGTAATTAATCGCATTTTAATCGCATCGATATTCATAAAGCAACACAAAGTTTTGAGTTTTTTCACTAAAAACTCCATTTTGAATCTCTGGGGTTTTTCAGAAAAGGATCACTCATTTTCAACTCGGCCATGCGGGCAAATTTTTGACCCGACAGATATAATACAGAGATAATCTGCTCTAAATCCTGGTTAAAATTTAAAGACTAATGTAAATGAATTCAATTCAACTTAAAGCTTATTGCAACCCACGCCAGTGTAACAAAATAATACCCTTTTCAGTTCTTGGAACTGCTAAGGTTTCTCATGAAGTTCGGATTAGAATAGAAGCTAACATAAATAACCAATCAATGATTCAGACTCATGCTGATAGTACACCACCTCAGGATGTCACCAAGCGGCAACCTCCGGTCTGAAAATAAGAGGCAATGCGGAAGTGCTAAAGTCTGCTGTTCCTCTAGTGTCCGCTTGAGGCTGTCTCCGGAAGTACCGGAAGTCACAAACACACCAGGCCAAAAAAAGCCGTTTTCACGGCCCAAATAAGCCTATTTACAGCCTGGTACAAAGAATGTCTCCTGTCTGAATCGCTAATTTCGCTAACGGCACGCACTGTAGGGGGGGTGAATTTTTTTCTAATTCGGCAGTGTCCACAATATCAAGCTCGCCAGTTGATCCAATCAGAGGCACAGCTCAGATCACGTGACTGTGGAGCGTCCTATGGTTGTTACTGTGGAGACCCACAGCACGCCTCATTTCCAATATGGCCGCGCTGACCGTTTGGCTTCAAAAGTCCGTTTCAGGAACAGATGGGTGACGTCGCGCAGACTACGTCCATTAATTATACAGTCTATGGATGTCACCCAGTCAATATCAGCTATATCTGATGTAGCATTTCAAAATAAAAGCCCTTTAAATTCCAGAATCTGAGCTATAGTCTTGCCTGATTTCAGATTAGAATAAATAGGCTAAAACCAATAATCAATCAATGATTTCACATCAGGATGATAGTATACCACGCCAGGATGTCATTTATTTAATATCAGCTGATTCTGATATAGCATTTCAAAATAAAAGCCCTTCAAATTCCTAAAAATGAGCTATGTTCTTGCTTGAAATCTGATTTGTGTAAAAAGGCTAAAACCAATAATCAATCAATGAATCCACTTCAGGCTGATAGTACACCACCCCAGGATGTCATTCATGAAATATTAGCTGATTCTGATGTAGCATTTTCAAAATAAAAGCCCTTTTAATTTCTGAAAATGAGCAAAAGTCATGCCTGATTTCAGATTAGCATAAAAAGGCTAACACCAATAATCAATCAATGATTCCACTTCAGGCTGATAGTACACCACCTCAGGATGCAACTCATTAAATTCAACCAATGCTGATGTAGCATTTCAAAATAAAAGCTCTTTAAATTTCTGAAACAGCCATAGTCTTGCCTGATTTCAGAGTAGCATAAAAAGGCTAAAACCAATAATCAATCAATGATTCCACTTCAGGCTGATAGTACACGACCTCAGGATGTCACCCAGTCAATATCAACCAATTCTGATGAAGCATTTCAAAATAAAAGCTCTTTTAATTTCTGAAACAGCTATAGTCTTGCCTGATTTCAGATTAGCATAAAAAGGCTAAAACCAATAATCAATCAATTGTTCCTCGTCAGGCTGATAGAGGACTACATCAGGATGCGACTTAGTTAATTTTCTACCAATTCTGATGTAGCATTTCAAAATAAAAGCCCTTCAAATTCCAAAAATGAGCTATATTCTTGCCTGAAATCTGATTTTTTGTAAAAAGGCTAAAATCAATAATCAATCAATTATTGCACTTTGGGCTAATAGCACACCACCACAGGACGTGACTCAGTTAAAGGAAAGCGAAGAGCGTCTATGTGTACATGTGTGCGTTTATGATTGTGATTAAGAGACAATTATGGAGAGGACTCATTACAAAGTATATCAGGAAGTATTTAGTATGCCAGCCGGCATGCCGCCCGAGCCCCTCTCACGATTTCCGTGGAAATTGTCTAGTTTTGTATTTGTGTTTGTAGTTTTCACGATGCTCGAGGAAGAAAGCAGAGATTAAAAGTCTTCTAAGAGACGTCCGTATGAAGCATGGTCTTTTAAACACATCGAACCAGGGTGCTTACATGCTGTGTCCCAATTCAGCGGCTGCATCCTTCGTGGGACGCATTTGAAGGCCAGATACGTCACAACGCTGCGCGAAGGCCGTCCCAATTCGGACCAGATTCGGAGGATCCTCCAAATGCGGCCTTCTTTGCCTCTTTTTGGAGGACGCACCGCTACTATCCTTCGCTGCCCTCCGTATCCCAAGATCCTTTGCCCATCGCTGCTCAGTCCCGAAAAAGAACGGGGGGAATTGCACAATAGTGACATTAGATGGTGTTAATTTTACTTTTAAATGTAAGTATTGGGTTTATACCCGGTTTTTACTCATTTTAACATCCAATGCCAGATACGGGGAATCAGACATTGAGCTAGATGTTTTACTTATCAGTGATTTTGACAGATGGGGTTGTAAAAATTTTGTCATAATGAATAATGATCCCTCAATGAAAAAAATCGATAACGGGACATGTTAATTATTTATTATATATTTTAGCATGTCATCATAAAAGCAACTCAAATACAACTTTAACATTAAATATGCAGGGAAATGTATTGCTTATTAGGCAGAAAGAAAATACAAATTATAATACGGACCCTGCTGTCAGAAGCTTTGTAAAGAAAAATAGTCGCTCTTTATAGCAAGTGAAACTTTTTTTTTTCTCGGGTCATCGAGCGAAAGAGCGGCAGAGGAGATCACAGCATCAAGTTTTGCGTCTCTGCCTCAGTCAGCTGACTTTGGGCGGCTGTTTTTTGTTCTGGAGGCTGAAGCCCGTTCTGCTACACTAGATACTGGAATGAGCGCCGCTGCTTCAGCGAGCGTTATAAAGTCTGGAAACATTTCACCCAGTGAAGCAATGAGCAGTCGGCAAAACTATTTGAGAAGACGGGTTTCCTGATCCTGCCAGAAGCTGCCTCACCGGGAGGAAATCCTGGAGCATTTATTTGGTCTTAATGTAAAAAGAGAGGCGGCTTCAGTCCCGTGAAGCCAGCAGGTCAGAGAATGAGAGATCATAAACAGGACAACACCATACCTCATTAATTATGCACGCTCGCCACTAACTGTACAGGGGGTCTGCTGCAGGTGAGATATGAGATTAATGAATGACTGTGTGACAGTTGAAGTGGACTGAATCACTGAGGGGGTTACTAATCCCTCAAAACTACCTTCAGATTTGTCCATCATTGATCAAAAAATTCTGTCAAAAGACGGAGAATAATCAGTCAATGCCACCTCTGAGGGGAATTGGAAATTTTAACTTTCAGTTACGTGAAGCTGGTAATTCATTAGCATATGGCATAAATAAGTATTACGTTAAGTTAAACATTTTGATTGAATAAAAACTAAGTTTAGGATTATGAATTGGGTGGCAGAAATTGGGACGTAAGGATAAGGGCGGAGACATGACGCAACCAGGAAATAATCCGAAGGATAGGACTGTCCCATTTAACAACGGTGTGACGGCCTACCCGTCCTTCGGAGGACGGGCCTACCCATCCTCCGAAGGACTAGCCTTCGGAGGACGGGTCCTTCGGAGGATGCAGCCCCTGAATTGGGACACAGCAAATGAGTTGAAACACGAGTTTCGTGTTGATGATTTTGATTATACCATGCATGTTTCTTCTGACATGCTGAAGTGTTTTGGTTGTGGGGCAGAGGGACATTTGGTCCGCTCGTGCCCGCAGCGAGAGAAGGACCGTCAGGCTTCTCTGCCTCAGCTTCGGCTGAGCCTCCTGTCGGAGCGGATGGTCAGTCTGCAGCGCAGAGTGTAGCCAAACGCACTGATGCACACATTTGCTGTGTCCCAATTCAGGGGCTGCATCCTCCGAAGGACCCGTCCTCCGAAGGCCCGTCCTCCGAAGGACGGATAGGCCGTCACACCGTTGTTAAATGGGACAGTCCTATCCTTCGGATCATTTCCTGGTTGCGTCATGTCTCCGCCCTTATCCTTACGTCACGATTTCTGCCATCCAATTCATAAACCCAAATTTAGTTTTTTATTCAATCAAAATATTTAAATTAACATAATGCTTATTTATGCCATATGCTAATGAATTACCAGCTTCACGTAACTGAAAGTTAAAATTTCCAATTCCCCTCAGAGGTGGCATTGACTGATTATTCTCCGTCTTTTGACAGAATTTTTTGATCAATGATGGACAAATCTGAAGGTAGTTTTGAGGGATTAGTAACCCCCTCAGTGATTCAGTCCACTTCAACTGTCACACAGTCATTCATTAATCACATATCTCACCTGCAGCAGACCCCCTGTACAGGGCACGAGCGGACCAAATGTCCCTCTGCCCCACAACCAAAACACTTCAGCATGTCAGAAGAAACATGCACGGTATAATCAAAATCATCAACACGAAACTCGTGTTTCAACTCATTTGCTGTGTCCCAATTCAGGGGCTGCATCCTCCGAAGGACCCGTCCTCTGAAGGCCAGTCCTTCGGAGGATGGGTAGGCCCGTCCTCCGAAGGACGGGTAGGCCGTCACACCGTTGTTAAATGGGACAGTCCTATCCTTCGGATTATTTCCTGGTTGCGTCATGTCTCCGCCCTTATCCTTACGTCCCAATTTCTGCCACCCAATTCATAATCCTAAACTTAGTTTTTATTCAATCAAAATGTTTAACTTAACATAATGCTAAGTTATGCCATATGCTAATGAATTACCAGCTTCACGTTTTTTAACTGAAAGTTAAAATTTCCAATTCCCCTCAGAGGTGGCATTGACTGATTATTCTCCGTCTTTTGACAGAATTTTTTGATCAATGATGGACAAATCTGAAGGTAGTTTTGAGGGATTAGTAACCCCCTCAATGATTCAGTCCACTTCAACTGTCACACAGTCATTCATTAATCTCATATCTCACCTGCAGCAGACCCCCTGTACAGTTAGTGGCGAGCGTGCATAATTAATGAGGTATGGTGTTGTCCTGTTTATGATCTCACATTCTCTGACCTGCTGGCTTCACGGGACTGAAGCCGCCTCTCTTTTAACATTAAGACCAAATAAATGCTCCAAGGCAGATTCTGGCAGGATCAGGAAACCCGTCTTCTCAAATAGTTTTGCCGACTGCTCATTGCTTTACTGGGTGAAATGTTTCCAGACTTTATAACGCGCGCTGAAGCAGCGCTGCTCATTCCAGTATCTAGTGTAGCAGAACGGGCTTCAGCCTCCAGAACAAAAAACAGCCGCCCAAAGTCAGCTGACTGAGGCAGAGACGCAAAACTTGATGCTGTGATCTCCTCTGCCGCTCTTTCGCTCAATGACCCGAGAAAAAAAAGTTTCACTTGATATAAAGAGCGACTATTTTTCTTTACAAAGCTTCTGACAGCAGGGTCGGTTTTATAATTTGTATTTTCTTTCTGCCTAATAAGCAATACATTTCCCTGCATAGTTAATGTTAAAGTTGTATTTGAGTTGCTTTTATGATGACATGCTAAAATATATAATAAATAATTGACATGTCCCGTTATTGATTTTTTTCATTGAGGGATCATTATTCATTATGACAAAATTTTTACGACCCCATCTGTCAAAATGACCGATAAGTAAAACATCTAGCTCAATGTCTGATTCCCCGTATCTGGCATTGGATGTTAAAATGAGTAAAAACCAGGTATAAACCCAATACTTACATTTAAAAGTAAAATTAACACCATTTAATGTCACTATTGTGCAATTTCCCCCGTTCTTTTTCGGGACTGAGCAGCTGTGGGCAAAGGATCTTGGGATATGGAGGGCCGCGAAGGATAGTAGCGGTGCGTCCTCCAAAAAGAGGCAAAGAAGGACGCATTTGGAGGATCCTCCGAATCTGCTCTGAATTGGAACAGCCTTCGCGCAGCGTTGTGACGTAACTGGCCTTCAAATGCGTCCCACGAAGGATGCAGCCCCTGAATTGGGACACAGCAATTGACATACACACTGACATACAAAACAGGCAGAACGATGCACAGAGCATACAGAACGACACAGAAAACGCTGAAACAAACTCGCAGAATGATGCATCACACACACAGAGCAACAAACAGAACACACAGAACACACAGAGCAACACACAGAACACACAGAGGAACAAACAGAACACAGAGTAACAAACAGAACACACAGAGTAACAAACAGAACACACAGAGGAACAAACAGAACACAGAGTAACAAACAGAACACACAGAACACAGTGCAACACACAGAACACACAGAGCAACAAACAGAACACACAGAGGAACACAGAACACACAGAGCAACAAACAGAACACACAGAGCAACACACAGAACACACAGAGGAACAAACAGAACACACAGAGCAACACACAGAACACACAGAGGAACAAACAGAACACACAGAGCAACAAACAGAACACACAGAGGAACAAACAGAACACACAGAGCAACAAACAGAACACACAGAGCAACACAGAACACACAGAGGAACAAACAGAACACAGAGTAACAAACAGAACACACAGAACACACAGTGCAACACACAGAACACACAGAGCAACACACAGAACACACAGAGGAACACACAGAACACACAGAGGAACACACAGAACACACAGAGGAACACACAGAACACACAGAGGAACACACAGAACACAGAGTAACAAACAGAACACACAGAGCAACACACAGAACACAGAGTAACAAACAGAACACACAGAGGAACACACAGAACACACAGAGGAACACACAGAACACACAGAGGAACACACAGAACACACAGAGGAACACACAGAACACAGAGTAACAAACAGAACACACAGAGCAACACACAGAACACAGAGTAACAAACAGAACACACAGAGGAACACACAGAACACACAGAGGAACACACAGAACACACAGAGGAACACACAGAACACACAGAGGAACACACAGAACACAGAGTAACAAACAGAACACACAGAGCAACACACAGAACACAGAGTAACAAACAGAACACACAGAGGAACACACAGAACACAGAGTAACAAACAGAACACACAGAGCAACACACAGAACACACAGAGGAACAAACAGAACACAGAGTAACAAACAGAACACACAGAACACACAGTGCAACACACAGAACACACAGAGCAACAAACAGAACACACAGAGCAACACAGAACACACAGAGGAACAAACAGAACACAGAGTAACAAACAGAACACACAGAACACACAGTGCAACACACAGAACACACAGAGCAACACACAGAACACACAGAGGAACACAGAACACACAGAGGAACACACAGAACACAGAGTAACAAACAGAACACACAGAGCAACACACAGAACACAGAGTAACAAACAGAACACACAGAGCAACACACAGAACACACAGAGGAACAAACAGAACACACAGAGTAACAAACAGAACACACAGAACACGCAGTGCAACACACAGAACACACAGAGCAACACACAGAACACAGAGTAACAAACAGAACACACAGTGCAACACACAGAACACACAGAGCAACACACAGAACACACAGAGGAACACACAGAACACACAGAGGAACACACAGAACACACAGAGGAACACACAGAACACAGAGTAACAAACAGAACACACAGAGCAACACACAGAACACAGAGTAACAAACAGAACACACAGAGGAACACACAGAACACACAGAGGAACACACAGAACACACAGAGGAACACACAGAACACACAGAGGAACACACAGAACACAGAGTAACAAACAGAACACACAGAGCAACACACAGAACACAGAGTAACAAACAGAACACACAGAGGAACACACAGAACACACAGAGGAACACACAGAACACACAGAGGAACACACAGAACACACAGAGGAACACACAGAACACAGAGTAACAAACAGAACACACAGAGCAACACACAGAACACAGAGTAACAAACAGAACACACAGAGGAACACACAGAACACAGAGTAACAAACAGAACACACAGAGCAACACACAGAACACACAGAGGAACAAACAGAACACAGAGTAACAAACAGAACACACAGAACACACAGTGCAACACACAGAACACACAGAGCAACAAACAGAACACACAGAGCAACACAGAACACACAGAGGAACAAACAGAACACAGAGTAACAAACAGAACACACAGAGCAACACACAGTGCAACACACAGAACACACAGAGCAACACACAGAACACACAGAGGAACACACAGAACACACAGAGGAACACACAGAACACAGAGTAACAAACAGAACACACAGAGCAACACACAGAACACAGAGTAACAAACAGAACACACAGAGCAACACACAGAACACACAGAGGAACAAACAGAACACACAGAGTAACAAACAGAACACACAGAACACACAGTGCAACACACAGAACACACAGAGCAACACACAGAACACAGAGTAACAAACAGAACACACAGAGCAACACACAGAACACACAGAGGAACAAACAGAACACAGAGTAACAAACAGAACACACAGAACACACAGTGCAACACACAGAACACACAGAGCAACACACAGAACACACAGAGCAACACACAGAACACACAGAACACACAGTGCAACACACAGAACACACAGAGCAACACACAGAACACAGAGTAACAAACAGAACACACAGAGCAACACACAGAACACACAGAGGAACAAACAGAACACAGAGTAACAAACAGAACACACAGAACACACAGTGCAACACACAGAACACACAGAGCAACACACAGAACACACAGAGCAACACACAGAACACACAGAGCAACACACAGAACACACAGAGCAACACACAGAACACACAGAGTAACACACAGAACACACAGAGCAACACACAGAACACACAGAGCAACAAACAGAACACACAGAGCAACACACAGAACACACAGAGCAACACACAGAACACACAGAGCAACACACAGAACACACAGAGCAACACACAGAACACACAGAGGAACACACAGAACACACAGAGCAGTGAGGACGGGGCAGGTGGTGTCCTTAATGAAACTAGAGATGCTCAGTTTGATAAAGCTGACCTCCCTCACAGTCAACATGATGATTTTAAAGAGCAGATAGGACAGACTGCAACCAGAGTGGCTGAGTCTGTTTTAGATGAAAACATGGTGATGGATGAAGATCTGCTCAAGTTATCTGTTAAAAGAAAGAGTTCAGAAACCAAAGTTCAGAATGTAAAAACCAAACCGTTTACTGATCCAGAAATTTTTCGACTTAAGAAACTGTTACTGAAAATTCGAGCACAATTAGCCAGTGATGATTAAGTGTATTTTGTCCCTGTTTTTCTTTCTTATATTGTTGTTGTTGTTAGGATGCAGCTTTAATACTATCATGTGTGATGTAAAGCTGGGTTCTTTAAACATCAATGGTGCTCGAGAAGATGCTAAGAGAGCTTCTTTGTTTACTTTGATTAAAAATAAAAACCTTAATGTTGTCTTCCTCCAGGAGACTCACAGCACCTCAGATATTGAGTGTGACTGGAAGAGGGAGTGGTCTGGGGAGGTTTTTCTAAGTCATAAGAGCAGTAACAGTGGAGGAGTGGGGATCCTCTTCTCCAGAGATTTCCTTCCTCATTCTGTTTCTGTTGATGAAATCGTTCCAGGTCGTTTGTTAAAGCTGAGTGCTGAATCTGAGAAAGTAAAAATTGTTTTCATAAACGTTCATGCTCCCACTGTGGGTTCAGAGAGAATATTGTTTTTTGATGTATTGAAAAATGTTCTTAGTAGTTGTAGTGGTGATGAATATCTGTTTCTGGGTGGTGATTTTAACTGTACAGAGGATCCTGCTTTAGACAGGAACCATCAGGAGCTTGTAAAAACTTTTGACCTTTGTGATGTGTGGAGACACCTGCATCAAAACCAAAGACAGTACACCTGGGCTCACTGCAAAGATAACCCGTTATCCTTGGCCAGACTTGATCGGGTGTATTGTTTCAAACATCACTTTAATGTTTTAAGGAACTGTTCGATTACTCCAGTAGGTATATCAGATCATTCTCTTGTTCAGTGTCAGTTTTGGATAAAAAATGTCAAATGTAAAAGCGCCTACTGGCATTTTAATGTTGCACTTTTAGCTGATAATGTTTTCCAGAAGATGTTCAAGTCTTTTTGGAATAAGTTTAGACAAACAAAGTCAGAGTACAGTCACCAAGGACATGACCCGATCTATGAAAGCTCTGGAGAGAGAAGTGGTGGAGCTGCAGGAGTTAACAGACTCCACAGGAGACAGAGAACATATTTAAGTTCTCAAAAGGAAGGGGGCGCTCTTGAGTAGCGATGGAGTAGACGTACTTTTCAGGAGCTCCGTGCAGTCTCCTTTATTTTACTCTTATAAAATTGCGCTTCATTACTTTTTTACGCTGTATCTCAGTTTAAACGTTTCCTGGACCCATTGAGAGTGAGTTTGAGCCAATATGCCAAAGAGGGACGACAGTCAGAGGGATATGTCCAAGACTAGCGCTTCGACCGCTAGCAGCGATGCTATACTTGCTGCTATCGCTGATCATGGTAAAGAACTAGCCAAACTCACCTCTCTCGTGGATGGCTTAAAGAAATCAATGGAGGGCCGCCTCGACGCTATTGAAATATCTGTGTCATCCATCCAGAAGAGGCACAATGAAGCTGAGTGTTGCCTAAATGACTTTGATGAAGCTTTGTCAGCTGCCAATGGTCGCATAATATCACTGGAGGCTATATGCTGTGAGCTGCAGGAGGCTAACAAGCGTCTTAAAGCTAAAGTGAACGATCTCGAGGGCCGCTCGCGTCGACTTAATGTGAGGATTACGGGCATCAAAGAAGGGGAAGAGAAAGGCAGCCTCACTGACTTTGTCTCAAAGTTGATACCTGAGCTACTGGGTCGAGATAACTTCAGCTCGCCCGTTAAAATAGACCGGGCCCATCGTGTACTGCGCCCCAAACCTCAGCCTAATGAAAGACCTAGGATTATCATCGCCAAAGTCCATAATGACCGAGATGTGGCTAACATCCTACGACTCAGCCGCCAACAAGCACCCCTCCAGTATCAAGGTGAGAGAGTCTCCATTTTCCCCGACTACACGGCGGAGGTCTCGGCACAGCGGCAGGCCTTTTTGAGCGTGAGGAAGCGGCTGATCGAAGCTGGTGCCAAGTGCTCCCTGCGTTTTCCAGCTAAGCTTCTGGTCGACCACAACAACGTATCCAAGACTTTTGTGTCTCCGGCTGACGCTGAACGGTTTGCTAATTCTTTAAGCCCAAGTGGTAGCCCTTAACTGTTTCAGCATAGTGCGTTTGGCTTTGTTATTTACCTATTTAGCATTCTCATAATGGTTCAGACATAGGTCATTCGTATATGAAAACACAGATTGTATGGTATGTATAAGTTGATTATTTCACACTTTTATGGTTGGGATCCATGCCTTTTGCTTTTTCCTTTTCCTTTGTCTTAAGGTAAGCACCTATGCAGCATCATGTATGTTTGGTATAGTATTGTACACTGTACGCTTACTCAGGAATATGACCCTGAAACTGGGGCACTTTATTTTGTAATCCCTTGTTTCTATTATACTGACGGATATTCTCAGTTTGTATGCTTATCTATTTATTAATTCATTATTATTATTATTATTATTATTATTATTATTATTATTATATTATTTTATTATTATTATTATTATTATTATTATTATTATTTATTCCTTTTATCATATATTTAATATTATTTATTTTTATTTATTATTTATTTTATATATATATATATATATATATATATATATATATATATATATATATATATATTTTTTTTTATTTAATTCTTTTTTCTTTTATTTATCTATGTATTGTGGTGGACACTAGAGGGAGTCTCTCACACATAAATAGACAGGATAAAAGGGTGACGCTTTTGACGTCACGGTTGCTATGTAGCAGCGTTGTTGCTGAGCGGCTGAGCTTGTATGTGTTGTTGGAGTAAAGAAGAGTTAACCTCAGAGCATCAATCACTCGTCTGATCGTCTCTTTCTTAACAACCTCCACATTGGTGACCCTGACGTGATGTCCGTAGAAGCCAGCGACAACGCAGGTCTTGGAGCTTCAGCAGCGGCTGTTGCTCCCGCAGTGTTTGCGGCTACGGTGAAACTGCCGGAGTTTTGGCAGCATGATCCCGAGCCGTGGTTTCAACATATCGAAGCGCAGTTTCACCTTCGTGGGATTACAGTGGACGACACAAAGTATTTCCACGTGGTAGCAGCATTGGATTCCTCAACTACCCGCAGGGTCATGGGATTTCTGAGGGAGCCACCAACAGCTGGGAAATATGAAGCTCTCAAGGCACAGCTCCTACGATTGTTCCAGCTTTCCGACACGGAACGGGCAGAGCGGCTGTTGTCCCTCAACGGTTTGGGAGACAGTAAGCCCACGGAGCTGATGGAGAACATGCTAGCACTGCTAGGTGCAGGTGATGCCTCTTTTCTTTTTGTTCAACTTTTCCTGCGGCAGCTTCCACCTCCAGTACGTACGGCTCTGGCTAGCTCTCCTCTCGTGCGTACCAAGGATTACCGTGGTTTAGCTGAGGAAGCAGACAGGATACTCCTAGCGTCCCGGCAATATAGCATACATGCAGTGACACCCGCCCAGACCCCTTTCCCTCAGGTGGAAGGTATGACAACCGCCGTGGCTGCTGTTTCAAATCGGCGAAGAGAGGATAATGGACTATGCTTTTATCATCGCCGTTTCGGCTCCAAGGCGAAGCGTTGTATCCCGCCGTGCGCTTTTGCTGTCTCGGGAAACGGGGGAGCCGGCGCTCATTAGCGGCTGTGAGCGCCGGTAACGCTGATAAGTTGCTGTTTATTGAGGATTCGTTGTCCGGTCGGCGCCTGCTGGTGGACTCAGGTGCACAGCGGAGTATCTTACCTGCGTCAGCCGCGGAAGCCCTGGGCAATGGACACGGACCCCCACTGGACGCGGCTAATGGCACTCCCATTCGGACCTTCTGCACCAGGTTTGTGACAGTGTGTTTTAATGGACGTCAGTTTGGGTGGGACTTTGTATTTGCCTCTGTTTCAGTGCCTATATTGGGCGCGGATTTTTTGTGTGCCCATAGGCTGCTGGTAGACGTTTCTAACCGCCGTCTTATTGATGCGGTGTCTTTTGCTACATATCCATGCACACTGGGGGGGCCGGGGCCCACGACCCTTGCTAACACGCTTGCCACAGGGGATATGTATCAGCGCCTCCTGGCTAGGTTCCCCGCTCTGACTGTTCCCACCTTCTCCGCTAAAGTGGCTAAGCATGGAGTTGAGCATTACATCTCCACTGTCGGACCGCCTGTGTATGCTCGGGCACGCCGTCTGGATGCTGCTAAATTGACCATAGCAAAGGAGGAGTTCACTACAATGGAACGGCTGGGCATTGTACGCCGCTCGAACAGCCCGTGGGCTTCCCCCTTACACATGGTCCCCAAGGCTGACGGGAGCTGGCGTCCCTGTGGTGATTTTCGTCGCCTTAACAACATTACCATCCCTGACAGGTACCCTGTCCCGCACATACAGGATTTTTCTGTTCACCTGTCTGGAACGTCCATCTTTTCCAAGGTGGATCTAGTGCGGGGTTATCATCAGGTGCCCGTCAGTCAGCAGGATGTGCCTAAAACCGCTGTCATCACCCCCTTTGGATTGTTTGAGTTTCTACGCATGCCTTTTGGCCTTAAAGGGGCAGCGCAAACATTCCAGCGGATGATGGACTCGGTGCTACGGGATATGCCTTTCCTGTTCGTGTACTTGGACGACATTCTGGTGGCCAGTGCCTCCTCTGAGCAGCATCTGAGGCATCTCACCCTGCTCTTTGAAAGGCTGAGTGAGCATGGACTGATTGTGAACCCTGCCAGTTGAAAATTGATGAGCTTTTACTGGTGGTGGTCTGAAGTATTTTATTCATTGGAGCAATCCATATGACCAACAACAACGTAAGAGCTAAAATACAAACAAATAGAAAGCCATCAATGCATATGTCTACAAATAGCTTGTGGCATTTAGCTTAACTTTACACAAAAATTAATTTCAATTTAACACAAACATAAATGTACAATAAGGCTTTACCTTGTTGCCACTTTCAACCGGGCTAATAAACAATCTGGACGTTTAATGCGACACCAAGACGGGAAAAGAAAATTACTTTTCTTTATCCCTGTAAATCTCCTCAAATCCTTCCTCCATCAATTTGCCGCCGTTATTGCTCCTTTTCCGTTTACCAAACCCCTTCATAATAAGATACATCAGTCTAACAGGAAGTGTCAAAATAAGATCTAAAATAACACATAGTGAACAAAAATGACATACACTATGTTGATGCCCTTTACACTTACATTTAAAAGTAAAATTAACACCATCTAATGTCACTATTGTGCAATTTCCCCCGTTCTTTTTCGGGACTGAGCAGCTGTGGGCAAAGGATCTTGGGATATGGAGGGCCGTGAAGGATAGTAGCGGTGCGTCCTCCAAAAAGAGGCAAAGAAGGCTGCATTTGTGGGCCGCATTTGGAGGATCCTCCGAATCTGCTCTGAATTGGGACGGCCTTCGCGCAGCGTTGTGACGTAACTGGCCTTCAAATGCGTCCCACGAAGGATGCAGCCCCTGAATTGGGACACAGCAACTGTTGAAAGCGCCTTGCTTAGCTCGGTGGATGGAAAATTTACTTTAAAAAAACAGTCGGATGGAAGCCTGGATTCACATATACTCTGTGAGCGGGTCCGTCAGCGCGAGCCAATTCACACTGCATCCATCTCAGGAGCGGAGCGCAGCTCAGCGTACTCATAGCAGCTGGATACACAAGATCACAGGAGAACCACATGTTCCTGCAGGAATCACACCCATGACAACTACTTTCATGATATTTAGTATGTTAAACTCACCTGCCCTCCCAGAGCTTCATTAATTCAGTCCTTCCCTTTTAGTCTCTGTTGGTGTCCTTATATAAAGGATGTGTTGTATCGTATATAATTATCTGGTTTTCCGCCTCCAATATAAACTTTTCCTTGTCCATGGCGTCAGATTTCCTCTGGGTCTGACCCGCTGATGACTGCTGGCCCTGTGCCAGTGTCGTAGTTTTAATATACGAGGATAATTTTACGATCGACAGGCTGAACATGGTGCTTTATTTTGAAAAGACTGGAAACTCTGATCGTTTTTCGTGTCTGTTTTCCTGTTTGGTACGATCTGCTCTGTGGAGATTGATGCGTTTCCAAAAAAAAAACCCATCTTTTGAGCAAAATAAACAGGATTTTGTAGTTTAAACTTCTGTATGCGACTATTCAATGATTTAGTCTTCTACCAAAATCTGTTTGAAAAGTGTTGCTTCTGATGTTGAATATCAATGTGATTAAAATGTGATTAATTACGATTAATTAATTTCAAATGGCATAATTAATTTGATTAATTTTTTTAATCAAGTCCCACCACTTATATATATATTTATATATATACATATATATATATATATATATATATATATATATATATATATATATATATATATATATATAAAACAAAAACCACACGAAATAGAAATGAAATTTTCAAAAAAGGACTCATAATGAGTAGCTGTGCCATATTTGTTGATCGCCTCAAAATTCTGTTAAGGGATGCCCCATGCAACATTTCCACATAACCAGCTGCCGTTTGACGCCTCTGCACAACCTGGAGCTCCATTGTTCCACTGAAGGAAAAAGACTCCACTGTGCCGTGTAGAAAACATCTCAGGTGGGATCCCCTTGTCATGCCAGTAACATTGGAAGCCATCAGGACCATCAAGATCATTTTTTTCTCATCATAGAATAAAACTTTCTTCCACCTTTCAGTGTCCCATGTTTGGTGCTCTCGTGCAAACTCCAGATGGCCAGTTTGTGCTGTTGAAGGAGACAAGGTCTTTGAAGACGTTTTTTGCTCTTAAAGCTCTTCTCTCACACATGCTGTCTCATGGTTACAGGCCTGCAGCTGGCACCAGTGACAAGCTTAATTTGGGCCGAGGATTGTCCTGTGTCTTGATGGACGGCCATTAGGATCCTCCGACTCAGGGCAGATGACATTTTTTTGGGTCTACCAGTTGACTTTTTTTGCCCATGACCCTCAGGATCTTTTAAGAAGTATAAAATGACTGTTTTACTGCGTCCTTACTGCAATGGCGTGCTGCGAGAGGCCTTGCTTATGTAGCTCAACTATCCGACCGTGTTCAAGAAGAGAAAGCTTTTTTGCCTTTGCCATCAGGAGGGCATGTCAGTGTAGATACCTGACAGAAAATGACACTGAAGCCACATTTTTGTGAAGATTTGGGCTTTTAAAGGCAGTGGTCCTAAACTTTTGATCAGCTGATGAAGAGCCTATTTCAGTTTAATGGTTGTTTGAAATAAATTGCTTACTCAAAATATTTCCTTGTCTCACTCCCATTTCTTCTTTTTGCATTTTGAAGCACGACCTAGAACCTCCTTAAGATCCAACAGTGCAAATGTGGATTCTTGCAATTTTTCATCTGGTCTTAAATTTTGATCAGGAGTGTATATTTATGTTTTACTGTTAAACCGTGTTGTGCTTATATGATGTAGACAGGCCTGAGCAATACTAAGTGATCCCCTAATGATAATAATCAGCTGATCTCCTGATTTAATTACAAATAAGAAAACAGTATGAATTCATTCTTACTCATTTAAGATGAGATGATAAATTTTAATTCTCACTAAATAGTCCTTATTTAATTTGAATTTTATTTTTTATCACTGAATTCTTTTATGAATGCAAACGTTTTGCGCTGCCACTTTAAGGTTGCTCAGGGTGATTTTGTTTTGACAGTGATGTAAAGGTGTCAGGTTAGTTCAATGTGCTTTTTCCGACGTTGATGAATGGTCATTAAAGGCATCACTACGCACAGCCGATGTTGCCCCGTGCGCTTTCTTCCCCACAGCCCTCAAGTATGATTATTATACAGGTTTCCAGTCAACGCCTTTGAGGTTTAACAGTCCAGAGGAGCTAGTAAACAAGTTACGGCGTTACAGCACCTTATCTTTTCTCAAATTACTTGTCTGCTTATCACTGATCAGCAGCTTTGGCATAAGATGAATTTATTGTCTGCATCATGTCCCGGCTAACTCCAGCTGTCTCGCCAGTTACTGAAATTTCCTCTGCCTCTTGTTTTCATATTCTCTGATGTCATCCCTCAACTGTTCCAGTAGTTATTGTTGTTGTTGTTGTTTTGTTGTTGTTGTTGTTGTTGTTGTTGTTGTTTCTTAACATTTTGAGGGACCTTGCTCGGCTTTTGAACGCAAAGGTTTTAAAAATATTTTACTAGTGAAATGAACGAGTTAAAGCCTGCCTGGTATTGTTTAATCTGGTGTCTTTAGTGCACTGGAGGTAAAGGGACAGAGACAGCAACAGTCTTTCATCCTTCACGCCCACCAGCGTGTGCTGAGGAACAGACATGGAATGTTCCCTGAAGCGATCAATAACGACATGATCTCACACACTGATCACTGACAAAACAACAGTAAGCTATCATATGAAAACGATGTGATGATATCTTTATTTTTAAAGGCATTACTTTAACTGGCCCATGGAGTGCGCAGTCAGCTGACCAAGAGCCTTCCAGCTGTGCATCCGGCACAGCGGGCCAGTTATTACGTAAAGCACTGGAGGGACACTGGCATTTGGTGCTACAGCCCCGGAAGCCCATGTCTAACGACACTGATGGTTAAAGGATCTCAACTTGCTCACAAAGTAGAGTGTGCTCATCCCCTTCCTGTACACAGCCTGTGTGTTGGCCTTCCAGTTCAGTCTGTCATCTATGTTGACACCCAGGAACTTGTTATCCTGTTGTACTTGACTTCCTGTATAGCATATCAATAGCATGAAAAAGTGTTCCACGAGTTTATGTTCTCACAGGAAACAGAAACACATGAGACTCAAACAGCATTATCAGCAACACCAAGGGTTTGATGAAAACCACAGGTTTCTGTTTGCATCATGTACAGGACACCTAGGAATCAAACTCAGGTTGGTGGTGGCAGATGCACAGGGGTCAGACTACATAAACATATTTTTGTAATAACCTAAAACCGTTAGCTTAAAGGCAGTGTTGGTAATAAGATTTAGATACACTTTTGTTATTGTAGTTAATATTACTGTAATTTTACACAAAAAAATTTAGTGTGGTTTTTCAATAAAAAGTAGACACAGGTGAAATCAGTTCAAAGTCATTCACTGTTTTCATTATTCTAAAGTCATGTTTGATAAGTTCTACCCCTCTATCTCTCCAATATGTGACCAATGTTTTTCAAAAGATGATACTTTACTGCATTTATTTTGGGACTGTCCATTAATTTATCAGTTCTGATCTAGAATTTTTTCATTCGTCTCCGTGGTTTATCAGAGGTCTCTCTTTCCTGACTGAAGCTTGGCTCTCTTTAGAGCTTCAGAGGATTGCTCATTGCTCCTTTTGCATATCCAAACAGCTTTTCTGGTGGGCATGGTAGCAGGAAAGAAAATGATCTGGAAAGACTGGCAGACACCAACTTCACCGTGCCTTAGAAACTGGTTGCTTGAACTGGTCTCAGTGATGCGCATGGAGTAATTGCAAGTGAATGTTTCAAAATGAAAAGAAATAAATGGGAAGAATCCTGTGGGGTTGGACTACAGCGCAGAGGCCAGAGAAGCACAGCTGATCTTTGTCAACTTGCAGTCCCTCAATCTGAATAGTGTTTGTCAATGATAATAAAAGCTCTGAGGGTGTTTGTCATAGAGAAGATAGCCTATAAAAGTGTGTATACAAGACTTAGACAGCACTCAAGGATGTTTATCTCATTTTGAGATCAGTTACAAAAAAGGTTTTAGATATTTATTATAAACACGTGTCATGTGATAAATAAATCAGATAATGCAACAACATGAGTAGTAAATGTTTATTGAACACAACAGCATTATATTTGAGATATGGTGATAAACTTTACATGTAATGCCTGTATTGTCAATGTGGTGATAACAATGTGGTGTAATTCTACACTCTGACCACTGGATGACAGTAAACACTCAATAATTAAAGTTATTTAATTATCACATATAATTATATAATTATGTCCCTGATTTGTTTGAGAGTCTTTTCTACACTGAAGTCTCTCTGACTTCTTTTCTCATTACGTATGTCATCATCAATCTCTGACCGAACAAAGTAGAACTTCTTCCCCATCTTTTGAATCTCCTTTGCCAGCTTCACATCATTTTCTGTGAAGCGCTCAGATGAGATGATGACGAAGAAGTCAAACTTCTCAAATCCAACCTGCTTCAGGTACTCTGCAGCTGTAAAGTTCATGGTACCAATACCAGGAAGATCCCACAGGGTGACATTGAGAAAATTTGGATGGGAGTAATCTTTAACCACCATGGTGGTTTCCACACATCCAGTAGGAGCAGCTTTCTCATCCTTGTTGTCCACGCCTCTAATGGCGTTAACAAAGGTGGATTTACCGCTATCATGCCAGAGTAACAATACACAAGCTGTGCTATGCTAAAAGGCCAAACCGAGCTGAAGTCCTCTTTTTAACTGCAAACTAGAAAATATAAATGTATAAAGGTTCTTTAGGGGTCAGACTACATAAACATATATTTTTTTTGTAATAACCTAAAACCGTAAGCTTAAAGGCAGTGTTGGTACTCAGATTTAGATACACTTTTGTTATTCTAGTTAAAATGATCTTTATGTCCAGATGGCAGTCAATGTATGATATGTTCTTAAGATAGAGCAACAAATATCCACTGTTTACAGCCAGAGTAAACCTGGGAAACACCAACTAATCCTGGCGTTTAGGATCCAATTTGTTAAACCAATCAAATCCCCTCCTGCTGGTCTGCCAGCCTCCTGCGTGTACATTTTGCTGGCATGCACTAACCCCAATTCAAAGCACATAACCAAGAGGGGTCCAAGTACGCTGGAAAATGGAAGAAAAACTACCTAAACCATCCCTGTGATTGACTGGCCATCAGTCCAGGGTGTACCCCTCCTATTGCCCTAAGCCAGCTGGGACAGGCTCCAGCCACCCGCGACCCTGAACAGGATAAGCAGTATAGAAGATGAATGAATGAAAGAAACTACCTAAACCCTGATTACTGGTTACATAGTAAAAACAAAACAATGTGCTGAGGACCCGTTTGAGTCTGTCACGATCATGTGGTCGTGAATCAGTGGCGCTTGTGCATGTGAGCTTGTGCGTCGTTTTGGAGGCGCTCCAAGTGTGGGGGCTAAATGGAGTCCTGAGGAGACGCTACATTCAAGTTCATGCTAGTTTTCTGTGACTACCAACCATGTCTTAAGCAATAACTGTCTTACAATCAACATGTGAGTCTAGCATGTAATATAAACTTTTCCACCACACTCCACTAAATTCTTCCACGAATACTCGGCTCACCCTCTGAAGCATTGGCACACTCAGTAGCCGAGCTGGCGGGGGGGCAGAGGGTGCAGCTGCCCCGGGCCCACAGTCATGAAGGGGCCCACCGCACCGGGCGAAAAAAACAAAAACGACGTAAAGTCGGAAAGTCAGTCTCTTACTGCTGTATTTGTAGGGATATAAATGTAAGAATAAACGTAAATATAAGTGGAAAAAGCAATCCAGATCAGAGCGTTTCTGAAATACCATGAGGAGGTAGCCTAATGTGACATCATAGTTACCACAGCAACCTCTCTTCCGCTGTCTGGCATTTTTTCTCTCTCTCTCTCTCCTTGCGCGTGTACGCACATTTGACAGAAAGTGACATCTGATTGATGTGCGTGCGCAGTCTTTGTCTACCTGTCGGCAGTTGTGGTGCTAGATTATCAGCAGGTCACTGTTTAATGATAAATCTGTGGCGCTGTCCATGGTGCTGAAATAGCGCACATTGTGCTGCACAACTCATCGTAATCCACACTCTCTCCATTTTGCCCTTCTGTCTCTGTTTCCCAATATTAACACTACTAATTGATCAGCTGTGTCTTTAGATGCTGTCACTGCGCAGCATCTAATGTTGGTTTACTTTGTTTTTATGTGTCCATTTACGAAGCAAATTGAATCGTTAAGCTATGATTTTCTTCATATTTTGATGGCTCAAAGTGTGAGACTTTTTTTTTTACTAAGCTAAAGCTGTACATTCAGTCCCTTTTTGGCAGTGGCAAATACAGCTTAAATCCACATCGGATCCGTAATGTGAATTGTTAACAAGTGAAATAGCCAATACATTATAAGGGCCCACTGTTCCTGGTTCACGGCCAGTCATCAGAGTTTGGACACACTCTTTAATTTATGTTCAGGATGGAACCTGATGAATGATGCTTTATGAAGGCCTGAAAGACATTTATGAGCCCAACTGAAAAAAAAAATTGTTAAAAAGGGAGGAGCTTTTACTCACAAAGTAAAACAGATGACTTCCTCTTGACAGTAGGGGGCACTGTTGTTTAAGGTGGAAAAAAAAAAACATACAGATATATTCAGATGGTGACGCTGAATGTGTGTGTGTGTGTGTGTGTGTGTGTGTGTGTGTGTGTGTGTGTGTGTGTGTGTGTGTGTGGGTCTGTGTCTGTGTTTTGGTCCTGATCCGACATTGCACAAGACTTTACTTTGATTTTTGTGTTCCCCAAAAAGTCGTCAGCTTTGTCTGTGGCTGTGCTCAGTGATGGGTATAAAAATATTTTATTTGAAGATGATCCAAAATAAACTGTGGAATAAGTTCATTTAAACACACACCCTATACATCCTCAAAATCCAACTTTTAACTCAAATTTCTGAACTTCCTGTTCGGATTTCATCATGTTGATAAGAGACATTTTTTGTAGGTCTTGGCATGATAGTTATACACAAAAAAAATTCAGGCCTTTAGTTCAAGGCAGCCGGAGGGTGCACTTTAGAGCAAGTAACTTTTACCTACAACTCTGTGGTCAGGCTCGGTCCTTATTAATAATCTTTAGGGTTTCAAGAGGGCCTTCAGAGCACCTGCAGTCAGACTCAAGAGAGTGGCACAGAGAACATCACAGAATCAATCCTGACACGACATAAAGAAATGAACACCATCGCTTTCACTAACACTAGGACGATGTATTGGAGCAGTCAAAAGAGATGAAGTACAGAATAAATATGTGGTCATGGTTTTAGTAACCTGCAGGGGGTCAGAGTGGGCTCCGTCTCGTGTTTATCATAGATGAGCGTTTCTTGTAAGTCAGCTGCTCTTCAAACAACCAGTCAGAGCTCCTTATGTAACAGGAAGACGTCTTATTGTTAACCGCCCAAAGGGCTGGTACCTCTGATAGACTGTTTATAAGGAAAATGAATAACTGCTGTGGGTGTTACTTTTGCAGTTGAACTACTGGTACAGAGTTTTGCATTTGTCTCATCTGTGTCTCTTTCAGGACTCCAGGGTGAGTAGCTTTAAATCTTAGAGGTTAAATTTATGTCTACATTGGTACAGTGCATTTATCTGTTTTTGTTTTCATTTAAATGTACCGCAATGTGAAAAATGTCTGGATTCAGGCAACTCTGAACAAACCTCTTCATAAAACATTTATTTTAACAGATCAAACATTTGCCAAAAAGAAACTCTAATGTTAGTTTGACAGGGCTGTGTATTGATCCAGTGTGTGTGAATGTAATGCATCACCATGTGAAACTGGACAGGAAGAGAACAAACATCTTTTTTTCTTTGCATGACTTTTCAGACTAACATAAAATTTTGGTAAAAGAAGTGTCTTGTGGTCAGTGGTGTGCACCGATGGGCGTCTGTTTTTAGGATATCAAGTCCTAAATCAACCCAGCCCTCTAGAACAAGGTTTCTGTTTTGCTTTTCTAATTTGAAGCAGAGTATCTGATAAAAGTTTGATCGATTTCAGTTGTGTCACAAACTGAAGTATTATTTAGACTGACGTTAACTCTGCGACGGAGGATTAGGACCGTGGTTTTTATTTATTTATTTATTTTAAGGAGTAAATTTACAAGAATAAAGTTGAAAATTTATTCAAGTAATTGTCAAAATTTCAGAGAATAGGTTCATGATATATTTTATTATATTATATTATATATTATATTATTATATAAATAGGTTTTAACTGGGCCCTAATCCTCCGTCGTAGTGTGGTAGCCTACGGTGCTACGTGTTTCAGCTGCCTTCATCAGAAAGCTCCAGGTTCTCTGCCAACTGTTGGCAGAGATGTTAAGAAGGCTGTTTGTCAAAGCTGGAACTGAACACAACTTCTTCAAGAAGACGCTCTCATTTCATCCTGCTCCTATAAACAACCTTTCAGAATAAAGTTTGTTTTTTATTAGAATTTAAATCAGTTCATGAATTTAATCTCAGAAATTTACTACTTTATTCATGTAAATTTATGACTTTGTTCTCCTAAATTTATCCCTCCAACAGCACTGACGCATTAAACAAAAGGACCCACTGATCATGTAAATGTCAAAAAAGTCTTAAAAAAAAAATCAATTGTAGTTTTATTATACAGAAGCCTAAATATGACATTTTAATATTACAATGCTGGGTCTTACAGGGTGAAGTTATTGTAGAATGGTATTTCCTTATATTTGCCTAATGTTTGATGACTTTTTAATTTCTCTTTCACTCCAGTTTTCCAGATTCATCATGGCAAATTCAGATAACTCTGGACAATTACAAGAAGAAGTCAAAGAGGCTCTTCAGAACAGCAACATGGCCTTAGCTGCTGAAAAGATCAAGGAGTATATAAACAAGACGGAAAACATCCCTCTGAATATTGGTGTTACAGGAGAGTCTGGCTCTGGTAAATCCACCTTTGTTAACGCCATTAGAGGCGTGGACAACAAGGATGAGAAAGCTGCTCCTACTGGATGTGTGGAAACCACCATGGTGGTTAAAGATTACTCCCATCCAAATTTTCTCAATGTCACCCTGTGGGATCTTCCTGGTATTGGTACCATGAACTTTACAGCTGCAGAGTACCTGAAGCAGGTTGGATTTGAGAAGTTTGACTTCTTCGTCATCATCTCATCTGAGCGCTTCAGAGAAAATGATGTGAAGCTGGCAAAAGAGATTCAAAAGATGGGGAAGAAGTTCTACTTTGTTGGCTCAAAGATTGATGATGACATACGTAATGAGAAAAGAAGTCAGAGAGACTTCAGTGTAGAAAAGACTCTCAAACAAATCAGGGACCACTGTGTTAAAGGTAAGTTAAATGATTCACATGTAAAAGCTATGAGAAGAGACAGAAGATTAACATCACACACATACACACACACACACACACACACACACACACACACACACACACACACACACACACACACACACACACACACACCTCCAAATTAGACAAATATTAGAGACATGATGGGATTTTTTCCAAATCTAATCCCTGAATTTCTTAATCTCCCCAAAGAGGAACAGATCCAGAAGATTCTGGGGGAAGAGAGCTCTGCTGTTCAACTGTCAGCTGAATATGTGTCAGCTGGTCAGAGAGTGAGACAGGCTTCAGTCAAAAGAGATTAATAAGGTGTTCATGAGTAAAGAAAAAACATATCCATGTCCATGAAAATATAGATCATTGTTTTTTATCAATTTATTTATTTCTTTTTATTTGAGAGAGAGAGAGAGAGAGAGAGAGAGAGAGAGAGAGAGAGAGAGAGAGAGATTAAACCACAAACTTCTGTCTTGAGATGATTTGGTTTCTTGTCTGGTGCTTCAGCTCTCAGGAGAGGATTTGATCTCTTGGCGCCCTCTGGTGACAGAAAGTCATCCCTGCAGCTTCACACAGCTCTGAAACGTTGAGTGTGTTCAGCTTGTAGCTGATCTCCTGAGGGCCCACACCTCCACTTAGACCATTACAATGTGAGGCACAAAGCGCTGTGTTAAACATAATGACTGAGCCCGCCCATCACAATGACTGGACCAATACAGAGGCAGACAGAGCGCTCCTTTCAATGAGCGCTCCCTCATACGCTGTAGTTGGGTGGTTCTTCACACTCAACAATATATAAAGCAGCACAGAGGAAATCCAACAGTCAACTCTGTCTGCTCTTCAGACGTGTTTTTTCCTGCAGCTGTGACTGAACTCTAACAGGTCTGTATGTAATAATATCTTTATGGTGTTTGAATGTTTTCTTCTTTTAGTGTTGGACAAACAGATGAGAGCAAAGGCTCATGGAGCTGTCAGAGTAGATGTTCTACAGTCTGTCAGTCTCATTATCATCTCTGGATCCTTCTTGTCTTCTCTCTGCTCTGTGTGACTGAATGGATGTGTTAGAGAGCGTAGAGTCAGCTCCAAAGTCTTTCTGTCAACAGAGAACAAACTCAACTCTTTGGAATAGGAGTGTTTTCATCATTACACATTGTGTGTGTGTGTGTGTGTGTGTGTGTGTGTGTGTGTGTGTGTGTGTGTGTGTGTGTGTGTGTGTGTGTGTGTGTGTCCTGTGACAGGATGAAGATGGTCTCCAGGTTCCTGCTGCTCATGGCGCTGAGCTGCTGTGTCTGTGGTTGGTTTCCAGCTTCACTTTATTGTCCACAAAGAGAAAAGAGGAGATCCACTTTGAGACTGAGTGACAGACTTCAACACTTCATTAGAAAATGTGTGTAAAGACTCACATGTTCAGTGTTTTTCTGCTCCTCTCTTTCTGTCCCTCTCTGTCTCTACAGGATTAGAGCTGAACGTGGCTCACAGCTCCTATCAGGCAGAGGAGAAGCAGAACGTCACCCTGGACTGGACCTTCACACCAAAACCTGACCCCTCTCTGAAACGTCTCTTTGTCCTCTGTGTCATGTTCAATGACAGTAAAGTGTCAGTCCTGTTTCATCTCCATGATGGAGTCGAGATCTCAGAGTCTCAGAGTGAAGAGTTTTCAGGACGAGTTCAGTGTGACAAAGACGTCCTCAGAGAGGAACGAATCAGACTTCATGTGTCCTCACTCAGGACTGAAGACTCAGGACTGTACTGGTGTGAAGTGGAAACAGATTCTGGTTCCAGTTTGGACATATTTGATCTCAATGTGACTGGTGAGTAAAGTCAGTGGAAGTCTTCCAGCCGCGTCACCAGACAGATTTCACTGGGGCACGTGCCCCAGTATTGATCTGCAGTGCCCCAGTAAAAATTTCACCAATAAAAAAAAAAAATCACTTCAGAGTTTTAAGTCTACATAGCACAGCGCACATACTACTTAGTATGGTAATTTATTGCTGTGGTATTCATTCCACATAAACAATGCGCACATGGCTAATTAATATGGTAATTTATTCATGTGTAGCGACTTCAGCTGATAATACTTCTGTCAACTCGAAGTCAAGAGAGAGAGAGAGAGCGAGAGAGAAAGAAAGAGAGTGAGAGAGAGAAAGAGAGAGAGAGGGGCAGGTGATGAGAATCAATGCTTGAGGTAGGCAATGTTAGCCGACAACAACTTGTTTAATATACGATTTTAATTTTGATTTGACTGTAACTGTAACTCCTGGATGGATATCAGAAAGTTATTCGCCCGCAGCAGGGACAAAGCAGCGAGGAATGAGAGAAGTAAGTGAAGTCCTAGCTTGCTAGGCAACATAAGTCTGTCTTAAGTTAATGCTAAGTTAGCTAACGTTATTCCTTGTATCAAGTCAACCATATTAATTTGCTGTACGAGCTGTCGGGGGAATTTCCAGTGAGTTTCATCAGCATGAAACATAATGTTGGTTTTGGTCTGCTGGTTCTGCTCAGGACCTCTGCATCAATGATGATTTTGAGTAAGCTTGTGTTAGTTGACAGATAAAGCCTGTGGATGGTGCAGTGGTTCTCAAATGGTCTGTCTTCAGGAAGAAAAACAATTTTCCCTAAGATCAAATCGTGAGCCAAATTTTTAAACCATTCAACTTTATTTCACAGAAAAATAGCACAGTAGACTTGTCTTGTTCATCAGTTTGTCTTTGACTAAAATAATCTTGTTTTGTTATCAGAAAAAATGGATACAGCTAAAGCATCTGGTTTTGTTGCCAGAAAAAATATGAAAATTTCTGTATTTGTCACCAGAAATATGGTTAAAAATATCAGGTTTTGTTGCCCCAATTAGATTTTTTTCTTATATATTTCCATGTCTGTCCAGACAAAGTGGAACAACAGAGTGCTGGAAGAGGTGAGGGAAAGATGAAAGCTGATGAGCAAGAGCAGAGGTGAGTTGCCATCATGGTCGTGGAGAGTGAGGAACTTTCCAAGTTAAGCCACAGCCAAGTGATTGACCACTTTGCAAAAATGAAAACAAGACGTCAGTTTACTTCCAAAAAAATGATTCCCTGAAGAGACACAACAGTTGTTAATTTATTCCTCCACGATGGAAATAAAAGAACCCAGAAATGTAGGGGTGCTTTATTTTATTTTATTTTATTACTTTGTAAATGTTCAATTTGCAGATGTTTACTGAAATAAATATTTCAAAAAGATTCATTGCTCTTCCTTTTTGCTTTTTTCAGTAATGGTTTAGAAGTCTAGAGTAAAGTGCACAAGTAGGCCAAATGCATTACCGCAGTACATTTCAGGTGGTCAATCAAAGATCTAGACAACAACATAGTCTGATATGATTGAAGAGTTTAAAGATCTATTTATGTTTTCTGATGATAAATAAGTGCTCAATATGTTTTATTTTTCTCGCACACTTTGTGCGCTCTCATGAATTCTTTGTGCCCCAGTACAGTATCAGGTCTAGTGACGCCCCTGGTGGAAGTTTTTGGAGTAATAGAAAAATAAAGTCAGCTCAGGTTCAGATCTCAGCAGCTAACATTTGATAGGACGAGTCCAGTGAGACAAAGACGTCCTCAGAGAGGAATAATAAGAACCTGAGAGAAAAGTGTTGTTTTTATTTCCTGTTCAGGACTTTTGGTGGTTTTTCTCCAGTGAATGACTTTTTCTTTCCATGACTGACTCTAATCTGTTGGTCTCTCTACAGCAGCCAGGAATCAGACCCACTCTACCACTGAACCTGAGAAAGCAGACTCAGGGAGTCCAGGAAGGATGGGTCTCTCCTGTGGACCTGTCCTGACAGCAGCAGCTGTGGTGTGGATTGTTTATTACATCCTGATTTAAAAAGTGTTTCAGATTGAAAACATAAAGGTTCAGGGCTGAATGGATGAAGTGTGTTTTAATATTACTGCTGCCCTCTCTGTGTTAGGGGAGAACGGGGTTAGTTGTCACACGGGTTGGTCGTCACACTCATTGCTGTGACCCTTAAAAAGAGTGAAGAGAAAGCTATAGTTTAGATTGTTATTAGCTAGCTAACTAGTTCTTAGATGGTGGTTAGCTTTAATGCTAGTAAGAAATTCCAGTTGGTGCTGGTCGTCACATTTTTTGTGTTGTTGGTTGTTACATATATATGTATATGTTATATACAGCAGGCTGGTCTAAAGATGTTTCCTGTTCATGTTCATTGATTGTTTTGTGTTAAGATGCATTAAGTTATGTATCTGAAAACTTGTCAATGGAAATAAACTTTCAAATTCAGTTCTGCCTTCTTGCCTTTTTAAAGATTTTTCCCATTAAAGGTGCAGTTTGTAGAAGTTGACAACATTTATTGGTAAATTTATTTATTGAGGGATAGCCCCTTGAGATGCAGCATCTCGTTTTCAAGGGGTCCCAACAAAATAACTTTGACATACAAACAACAACACATAACGACTGACAAATACAGACAGCTCTCCCACTTCCAAGCCCCTGAACCCATCTCCAGCTCCAATATACATTCAAACACATACATGTATATTCATATACACATACATGCAGATATAGGCATACATACATAAACTCTGGATACATATACTCTCATACATATGTACGTAGATTCAAATACACAAGTTTATGTACGTATAGACATGGACCTAACTTAATGTATCTACAGAATCACAATCATGAATGTACATACATATGTATCATACATGTAGATTTCCACACACAGGCGTATGATAAAGTGTATGATTATTAACACCCATAAATGAATGAACACATAAACAAATAACTCAGAAACAGGAGTATCTTATTTTTAAAGAGGTTAATAGATTAGACCTCAAACTGTGGTGAGATGTGATGTGACTTGTGAGACGAGGGGAGATAATTCCAGTCAAATGAGCTTCATAACTAAATGACCTGCGACCAATTTCTTTTTAAATTCTGGGAATGGTGAAGAAGGGATGATTCAGATGTCTAAGTGGATATGCAGACAGAAATGGAACAAGAAGCTGTTTTAAATATGGTGGAAAATCAAAATAAAAACATTCAATAATAAATTGAAACCAGTGAAACTGACGTTTGGCTTTGGGTTGAAGCCAGTTGAGAGAATCAAACTTAAAGCAGTGGTGTGTTTACAGAGGGAATTGTGTATAGTGTTTAAGGGTTTGAGGGTTTTCTCAGAAGTGTTTGACAAACAATATCTCCATAATCTCAGATAGAAAAAACAAGTTGTAAAATGGACCTTTTCCTTATTTGAAATGAAAAGCAATTAACTGAACGATAGAACATGCCCAGAGTACTATAAGAGCTGTTATAAATACAGTCAATATGTGGTTTAAAGGAAAGCTCACATTGGAGCATTTCAACCAAAAAGAAACGGTGGAAATGGGATATAATCACGGCTCATCGCATGGACATGCTAGCTTGCTGTTCTGTGCCTGAGCTAGAGGCCACAACCCAACGTTAAAGCATCCACTGAGATCCATGTACACATCCGTATGCTCTGTACTTACCGACTGAAGTTCAGTAAAGTTCCTGTAAGGAGACTCCTTGTTGTGTGAAGTATTTCCCACCCATGCATGTCCAGACAAAGGAGTAAAACTCACTCAAAAGATCCAAGCACAACAATTTCATCACACATGTCCATGAAGAAAACAATCCTCATGTTAACATGGACCAGATAACAAGACAACAGCACCATCTGCTGGTCACAGAAAATCACAACATCACTCCCAACACAGCGGGACTACAACCCAATGCTCCCGACACAGAAACAACGCTACGTTAGCAAAGGCACATGGAAGCATCGTGGCTAGCTTATGTAGCTTCTCATATCGCCTTAACAGGATCTTATAGCCCGTTTCATCACTTACTTTTGGTCATTGACTCAGAACATTAAAAACTGGACCACACAGGAAGGAACACGGATGAAGCAGCACAGGTGAGTAAATATAAACCCACCGCTAGGGGAGAACTGAAAACTCCCACTTCTAAAAGGAAAACTACGAGTGCAGGTTAAAGGGTACGTGACACATTACATCAAACGTATGAATCTTAAAGGAGCAGCACACATAAAGTCAGAGTCTTTAGAACAGCCGCTACAAATAAAAAGGCTCAGTCAGTGTCAGGAGGAAAAAGGTTCGGAGTGGAAGCTTCCTCCCCAGATGGAAGAGCTACTAACATCACCAACCGAGCAACCGGTTGGGTGTTGACCAAGCAGCAACCTCTGAAAATATGAGACAACGTGGAAGTGCTAAAGTCTACAGCCTGGTACAAAGAATGTCTCCCGTCTGAATCGCATGCTAATGGCATGCATTATAGGGGAGGTGAATTTTTTTCTAATTCCGCAGATTCAACAATATTAAGATCGTCAGTTCATCCAATCAGACACACAGCTCAGATCACGTGACTGTGGAGCGTCCTATGGCTGTTACTGTGAAGACTCACAGCCTTCCTCATTTACAATATGGCCGTGCCGGCCGTTTTGCTTCATAGTCCGTTTCAGAAACAGATGGGTGACGTCTCGGAGACTACATCCATTAATTAAACAGTCTATGGTGTAGACATGTACTTAAATGTTCACATCAGCTGATCTTTTTCTGAGGACTTGAACAAGGCAACTGGACTGTGTAGAGTTGGGAAGACGTTTCACCTCTCATCCAAGAAGCTTTTTCAGTTCCAAAGGAAGCTAGTGAGGGTAGCAGGTATATATGTTGTTAGAAAAGAGACAACAACCACTTGGAGGAGTTGGATTTAATGAGTGGGTCGTAGAAACCCATCACAGAAAATTCCCCTCTTACGGGTCGTTAATGTCCTGAAAGGGCCGTTAACTCCCGCTGTCATGTGAGGTGTTGTGGTCACATGATCTCAGGTGTGGCTGCTTAGAGAACCTCCTGGGTAGAGGGCTTAGGACTGCATTGTAAGTGGCTGAAAGATTATGCCTGAGGCCACCTCCTCTGTTAAGAGAAGATTTCTCCAGTTTGGTGAAGATGGCTTCTTTAACTCCTCTCTCAAACTATCTTTCCTCTCTAGCCAACACCTGTACATTGGCATCTTCAAAAGAGTGTCCTGTGTCCTTTAAGTGAAGGTGAACTGCTGAGTCCTGACCGGAGGAGGTGGCTCTTCTGTGTTGCGCCATATGCTTGGGAAGCGGTTGTTTTGTTTCCCTGATGTACAGGTCCGAGCATTCCTCACTGCACTGGACAGCATACACCACATTACTCTGCTTGTGTCTTGGAATTTTGTCCTTGGGATAGACAAGCTTCCGCCTCAGAGTGTTTCCAGGCTTAAAGTGAACAGGAATGTGATGTTTGCCAAAGATCCTCTTCAGTTTTTCTGATAATCCTGCAATGAAAAGGGATCACAATGTTCCTGCGTCTCTTTTCCCTTTCTGGCTCAGAGTCTTTTCTCTTCTTGTTCTTCACAAAGGCCCAGTTGGGGTATCCACAGGTTTTCAGGGCTTCTCTAATATGTTTCTGTTCTTTTTCCTTTCCTTCTTTCTTGGAGGGAACACTCTCAGCCCTGTGGTTTAGGGTTCTGATGACACCCAGCATGTGCTGCAGTAGATGGTGGGAATCAAAAAGTAATATAAGAAACTCTTAGTTTAATTTTATAATGAAGGTCTAGCTGCCACCACCTTTGTTTATCCGGTCTGGTCCGGTGTCAGGAGCAAGAGAAATCCACAAACAAGTCGGTTGAAAGGTACAAAAATATAACTTTATTGAGATCACAATTAATTAAAATTATGGCCACAGAACTCTGCACTAGACTTCACTGAGTGTCGCAACACCTGCGAAAGGGGGCAGCCCGCGCCCCCGAGGACACCACAAGTGAAGACACTTCAGCAAGATGCACTGCACACTAATACACCACAAGAAAAGCACAGCACGATAATAAAATTAAGTGAACCTCATGCAGCTCATTCACTAAGGACCGCTATGCACTACGCCGTCAGCCGTCGACGACAGCCGTCCAGTCTCTCCCCGTCTGTCTGTCCCATGCCCTTTTTACAGCCACGCTGTGGTCCTCCCCGCTTCACACAGGTGAGTCCCATAAGCTCATGACACGCTCAAAACACGATGGGCCTCTAGCCCCCTCAAGTGTCCACAGTGAGACAAACTCCAGTCTCATTACAGTAAATATTGATCCGTGTGTGTGGGTTTCCTGTACACTTTTACACTGAGCCTCCCATCTGCCTCCAAGTGTACTGCACAATCCAGAAAGGCCAACACGTTGTTCTTGACATCTTCACGAGTAAACTTGATGCTGTGGTCCACTGTGTTGATGTGGTTTGTGAAGGCATCTACTTCATGTGTTTGGATTTTGACCCAGGTGTCATCCACATACCTAAACCAATGGGTAGGTGCTCCTCCTTCGAAAGAGGTTAGGACCTTTCTCTCCACCTCCTCCATGTACAGATTGGCCACTCTGGGTGATTCAGGTGAACCCATGTTCATCCATGTTTCTGTCTGTAGTGGCACTCTCTGAACTGGAAATAAGTAGTGCCGAGGCAGAGGTCAAGTAAAGAGCAAATGTGGTCCGGGGTGAGGTTGGTTCTATCCTCAAGTGTACTGTCCTGAGTTGTTTTCTTACAGCTAGGACTGCCTCTGTTTTGGGAATACTGGTGAAGAGTGACGTGACATTGTAAGAAACCATGGTTTCATCTGGCTCCAGTGTGATGTCCCTGATTTTCTGTGAGAATTTCATGTGGTGGGTGGTGTTGCCAACAAGGGGAGCTAAGATCGTAGCCAAGTGCTTGGCCACATTGTATGTGACTGAGTTAATGCTGCTGCTGATGGGTCTAAGGGGTGCTCCTTCCTTGTGTATTTTGGGTAGTCCATAAATGCACGGGACAGCTTCCCCTGGGTATAGGTGATAATAAAGTATCCAGTCAATCACCCCGTCATCTGATATATCCGTCATCACTGCAATGAATCTTAACTACGTGTCCAATGGGCCGCAGGGCCTGAGGCAGTTGTGGGTCCACCAACATGGCAACTGCCTTTTCCAGGACCTCAGGTGGAGAGGAGTGCCATTTCTGTCTGGTCTGCAGACTAGGGAGGTATTCTCTGATGAATCTAGACCAGAACTGATCAGCGAGAATCTGTGAATGCCTCCAACCTCTGCGGCTCAGGATATCTGTCTCAGGGTAGACCACTTGTGGAAGCGATTCATCTGGCCGCCCAAACAGCAGACTCTTTGGTGTCACAGGATCAATATCCTCAACGTCAGCAGAGACGTAACCTAGGGGTTTTGAGTTGAGGACAGCCTCACCTTCCAGGAGCCCTGTCTGAAGGACATCGTCAAGAACAGGTTGTGCTCCGACACAGGTGTAGAGTGCAGACTTCACAGAGCGAACTTCTCGTCCCCACACTCCGCCAAAGTGTGGGGCTGCAAGAGCGTTGAACCAGAACTGAATCCTTTGTTGAACAATCTATACCAGTGAAGTAAAAGGCTGGTTTGTGTAATCGGAGAAGGGCAGCAGGGAGGTCAGCAGTTTTAGGGATAGAAGGCCGAGTGCTGTGGTCCTCCTGGCTGTGTGGTACCCTGCTCTCCCCCTCACCTGTTGCTGCTCTCCTGTGTTCAAGTCTCCCACACCTGCAGATGAGTCTGGAGCAATCAGCGTCAGCACTTAAGCCCTGGCTGGAGGTGTATTTGAGGCCAGAGTATTCCTACTCATCTAGCGGTACTATGGCCAGTATTTGTATCATTCTGATCACAAGTTTTCTCTTTGAGCTTTCAAGTGTTTTTCCCAGTGTCTAACTCCCTGTTATTGTCGGTTTCTTCCAGTGCCTCCGCGCGTTCCTGCCTGCAGCTCATTACAGGCATTAAAACAGTGGGTTTGAAGAACCACAACACGATTAGCCAAATAATCACTCCCCTATCCACTGTTTTATTGACAAATAAACAGAGAGGTAGATGAAAGTTGGTATTCATAACCCAAGCTAAGCTAAGCTAAGCTTTATCATAAAGGAAAGTTTTAAGTCTACTCCTAAAAGAAGAGAGGGTGTCTGCTCCCCGAACTTCAGCCGGTAGATGATTCCAGAGAAGAGGAGCCTGATAACTAAAGGCTCGACCTCCCAGACTACTTTTAGAGACCCTGGGTACAACGAGCAGGTCTGCATGCTGGGAACGCAGCGATCTAGATGGATAATATGGCATGATAAGCTCTTTGAGATAGGATGGCCCAATGCCATTAAGAGCTTTAAAAGTCAGAAGAAGAATTTTAAATTCTATTCTAAACTTTATGGGTAGCCAGTGGAGAGACGCTAACACTGGGGAGATATGCTCCCTCCTCCTAGTCCCAGTCAGAACCCGGGCTGCAGCATTCTGAACTAGCTGAAGAGTCCTAATGGACTTGTTAGGACAACCAGATAGAGGAGAGTTACAGTAATCTAACCTGGAGGTAACGAAAGCAGGTTCTGCAGCTTCTCTGCATCACTCTGAGACAAGATGTGTCTAATTTTTCTAATATTGCGGAGGTGAAAGAACGCTGTCCTGGAGACCTGTTGGATGTGAGAGTTGAAGGACAGGTCCTGATCCAAAAGAACTCCTAGGTTTCTAACAGTGGAGCCAGGTGCCAGGCTGATGCCATCTAAGGGAGTCATCTTGTTAGAAAAAGCCTCTCTGAGGTGTTTGGGTCCAATAACAATGACTTCAGTCTTCTCTGAGTTCAGAAGTAGAAAATTTCTGCTCATCCAGGTCCTTACATCTTCGAGGCAAGCTTTAAGTGTCGATAATCGGCTAGTTTCCTCTGGCTTCAATGATAAGTATAGCTGTGTATCATCTGCGTAAAAGTGAAAGTTTATGGTGTGTTTTCTAATTATGCTACCAAGAGGAAGCATATATAAGTTAAAAAGAATCGGACCAAGCACCGAGCCTTGAGGAATTCCATAACGCACCCTGGTATGCAGGGAAGATCTATCGTTTACATGAACAAACTGCGAACGACTCGACAGATATGAGCTAAACCAAGCTAAAGCAGTTCCTGTGATGCCAAGAAGCTTCTCTAATCTCTGCAGGAGGATGTGATGATCAATAGTGTCAAAAGCAGCACTAAGATCAAGTAACATGAGTACAGAGAGGAGACCACTATCTGAAGCCAACAGCAGATCATTAGTTACTTTCAGCAGTGCAGTCTCAGTACTATGGTTGGCCCTAAATCTGGACATGAAAGTCCTCAAGGAGACTGTTACTATGAAGAAACTCACAGAGCTGACTGGAGACAACCTTCTCTAAGATTTTGGAGATAAAAGAGAGGTTAGATATTGGTCTGTAGTTAACTAAGGAGCCTGAATCAAGAGTTGGCTTTTTAAGGAGGGGCTTAATTACTGTAACTTTAAACAGTTGTGGCACATAGCCTGTCAGTAAGGACGCATTAATCATCTTTAGAAGAGGGGTGCCGACCGAGGGAAGGACTTCCTTCAACAGCCATGCTGGGACAGGGTCCAAGAGGCAAGTTGATGGTTTAGCCGAAACAACTGTTGAGACCAGCTCCGACAAGTCAATAGATACAAAGCGGTCTAAGAGTATTTTTGGTCTAAGAACCGTTTCCATGATTTCGCCGACAGCTGGAGATTCTACCCTGTTTGAAAGCACAAGGTTACTCATTTTATCTCTAATCTTTAATATCTTATCATTAAAGAAGCTCATGAAGTCCTCACTGCTAAGCGATGGAGGAATGCGTGGCTCAGTAGAGCTATGACTGTTTGTCAGCCTGGCTACAGTGCTGAAAAGGAATCTTGGATTATTTTTATTCTCTTCAATAAGCGATGAATAATAAGCAGCACGCGCGAGTCACAGGGCCTTTCTATATTCATTCAAGCTATTTCTCCAACGAGAACAGGACTCTGTTGTTTTAGTTGAGCGCCAAATTCTCTCAAGCTTCCGCGATTTTTGTTTGAGCTCACGAGTTTGAGCATTATACCACGGAGCTGAACTCTGTCGTCTAAGAGTCCTCTGTCTAAGCGGAGCGACTGAGTCGAGGACCGCTTGAAGAGAGCCTGTGGTATCAGCAACAAGCTGATCAAGCTGAGAGGGAGCACAGGAGCTCTCTGCTACAGTAGGGTAAGATACTGACTCCAAGGCAGCTGGAATAGCTTCCTTGAAAGTGCATATGGCTGAATCAGACAAGCTCCTATTTAAGATATTTTTATTGACTGGCGTAAAGTCCAATAAGGAGAACTCAAAAGTGACTAAGAAGTGATCGGACAGAAGAGGATTCTGTGGGACAACCGCTAAATTGACAGCTTCCAGGCCATGTGCCAGAACAAGATCTAGGGTGTGATTAAAGCGGTGAGTGGGTTGGTTCACAGCCTGTGTGAAACCAAAAGAATCTAATACTGACATGAAAGCGGAACAAAGACTGTCATTATGAACATCTATATGAATGTTAAAGTCTCCGACGATGAGGATTTTATCTGAAAGAAGGACGATGCTGGACAGAAACTCTGAGAAATCGGATAAAAATTCAGAGTAAGGGCCAGGAGGCCAGTACACGATAACTAATACTGGTTGCACAGATTTAGCATCTGGATGTGTGAAACTTAGAAAAAGACTTTCAAAAGAGCTAAAGCCTCGCTTAGGTCTTGTATAAATATTAAAAATAGAATTAAAGATTGCTGCCACACCCCCTCCTCGCCCTGTGTCTCGGGGGATGTGGGTATTAAGGTGACTGGGAGGAGTGGACTCATTTAAACTAAGATAATCACCCTCACACAGCCAAGTTTCTGTCAGAGCCAGAAAATCAATATGATAATCTGATATGAGCTCATTAATTAAAATGGCTTTAGAAGATAAAGATCTAACATTTAATAAACCACATTTAACTTTAATGTTATGTAATTCAGCAGCAGTTTTAATTTTAATAAGATTTTTATAGTTTACTCCTTTATTATTTTTAATGTTACAGGTAAAGGGTCTTGGTCGGGGAACAGACACAGTCTCTATGTTACAGGAGTGGCTGGGTAACGGCTCTGAGAGAAACGCAGAGGGGCGTGTAGGACTGCAGCTCTGCTTCCTGGTCTCCACTCTGAGTTGTCAAATTGGCAGACTAATAAAATCAGCTAGATTCCTAGTTAATTCCACACATGAATAGGGAGAACACGCAGACTCTGTATAGAGAGGGTTTCTGAACCAACCTTCTTGCTGTGAGGCAGCAGTGTGAACTACTTGCAGCCCAATTCTCATATTTGATTCTAATGACAGCACTTCAGCGTTCTGCAAAAACCAGAGTTATTTGGACCATGGAAGACTCTGAAGATTTTCCCCTTCAGACTCCAACCAGACGTTTAATATTCTATAAAAAAGTGTGTCATCTTTAGGAGCTTGTGTGTGTGAATGTACTTTTAGTTATCGACTTTAGTGCCAGATTTAAAACATCAACTGGAATTTCTTTTGTTGTGTATATCGTACATGAAAAAGTAGAAACAAACTGAAGTTTTTAAAAATATTCATATTTAATCTTCTCATTGAAGTCACTTATAAAAACCATTTCAAACAGTTGAATAAATAAGAAATGATTCATAGTTTGATGCAGTGGGACAACTTGAATGTCATTACATAGTTCTTAGATACTGTCTGCTGTTATAACCGGCTTATATATGACTCAAACTCATCGCTTAAGGATTTAATGTAGTTTCTCTCACTTTAAAATCTTTATTTTAATTCCTGACTCTGAAGGTTTTCCTTTACCCACCATCAAATGGCCGCTGTTGGAGAGCCACACTCAGTACTTTGTCGTTACCACGGTTACAAACCAACCGGTCAACAGCAGCATCACTCTGACTGCGAAAGAGCACGTTAACACTTCTGCGGAGTGTGTGAGCAGCAGTGAAAACAAAGAAGTCACAGAAAGCCTGTACAGAGAGCCTGTACTACATCTCTGTAACTCATGACATTCATGTCTGCCTGAGGAAGTGGACAGTAAAGGTTTTAGGAAGAAGAAGTCGCCCCTCAGGTGGGAAAAAGAAGATATTAAAGAGAGCACCGTGATGCTGAAGATTTCAGACAGTAAACTTTTAAACTCTCATCAAATTTCAAACAGAGGTTTTGTGTTTTTAAGAGGCAGCATTCAGAAATTTAAGGACTCCAATGAACACAAACACTATCAGGTTTAATCTGCAGGTACAGAAATGAAATAATACCCAGTCATTTAAATCATGCACACTCAGGCTCATCCATGTGGACACATGATGCTCTCAGATTTTCACTGGAGGGATGCTTTGTAGGTCAAACGCTGGTTTCTTGAGCTGAAGTGACTCTTTTAAGGTATGAACAGAACTTCCTCTTTCTCAAAGTTTCTACCTCACAGATGTTTTTAAAAAATGAGAAATCAAGACTTCACTCATTCAGGATTTCAAGTCACACATCATCACATACATTTCTGTTGTTGGAATATGATTTTAGTAGATTTGAGTTTTTCTCTTTCGCATTGAAATGAGAGTCAGCAGCGTGAAGATACTTCCTGGAAACTTGTTCAAGTGTGAAGAGGGAAGGAGAAAAAAGAGGATGAAGAGGAGGAAGAGTCATTTCAACACAGAGATGCTCAGCAGAGATCACCGAGAACAGGAGGAGACAGACAGAGGTAAATAAAAACAAAACAACAATCATTTACATTAATATAAAAAACTCTTTCTCTTAAAGTCAGATGGTGAAATAATGTTAACAGACTTATTTAGACTCAGTGACTTCATGTGTTGATCGTTAAATGTTCTGTATTCAGTTCAGTGTGAACCATGGATCAGTTTTTAACTTATAGACTTAAATGTCTCAATAACAGTTATTCTGTATATTTAAACCTCATGTTCTCTGAGGGTTGAAAGTAACTCATTCTGCGTTAATGGAACACAATTATGCAGGTGGGGGGCATTTCATGGCAGGCCTGGTGTTCAACCTTGCTATGAAACACCCCCCCCCCCCCCCACTCCTTTTAATATATTTTTTTTTTTTTTCACTTCCAGCCTCTAATGCTTTAAAATTATACATCATTATGTTTCTTTTTCCCTGCAGCAGGTACTTCTGATTTCTTCCTCTCTTTTATCTGCTGGTTTTTAGCCTTTTTATATTGTTGTATTCTTCCACTCTCCTCACATTTCTCTTTTACTTTTCTTCTATTTCTGTTTCTTTTTACTGTTTGTTTTTATCATGTAAAGCACTTTGTAACATTGTTTTTGAAGAGTGCTATATAAATAAAGTTTATCATTAAACAGCAACATTTAGTGCCAGTATATGTATTCAGCCTTGTGAAACACAAGTCAAACACAGTCAACTTTCTAAAAGAAAAAATTACAAAAACAAAACAATCTAACTGATGTTCTAATAGATTTTGTTATCATGGCTGGGTTATATTTTCACAGAACATACTGAAAGGTGCTGGTTTGTCTTCAGTGTTATTGGATTCTGTGTGGAGAAGATCGTCTGATATTTACACTCTTTAGAGGAGCTTTAAAGACTGTAAGCAACCGATGTTCTTCTCTTGTATCTCCCTGACAAATAATGAAATCATAAAGTCGTATTCTCCCCACTGTTTGTCTGCCATATAAGGACCGATCCCTTCACTTTTTGGTGTGTGCACGAGGGGGGGGGGCTTTTTACAGCACAACACTGGCAATTGTGTATTTGTGTGCGTGTGGGTGTGTGAGTAAGTGAACTCTCTCTCTCTCTCTCTCTCTCTCTCTCTCTCTCTCTCTCTCTCTCTCTCTCTCTCTCTCTCTCTCTCTCTCTGACTGAGATGGTGTGTGAGTGAGGAGCTGAGGTTGAATCAATTATTGGTTCAACTTGATGTTACTCGTCACTCTTTGGTTTGGTTTTTGACCCTGACAGAAACAGTAAATGTTCCCATCATTTAGAACATGTTTCATATCAGTGTCATAATTACTACATATTAAGATTAAAGCCAGGGTTCTATGAAAATGGACCTCTGGCCTGACTGTGGACATGCTGCATAAAGTAATTATAGTGCTCTGCTGGATGTTAGAATAAAGAACAGGAACATTGGACGATTCAAATAACCAGATCCTTCTCTGCTGTGTCCAATCAGCTGTCTCCTTCACACCTGTCTTTCAGGTCTCTGTGGAGCCTTAGGTTACCTGGTGGGAGCCATGGGTTGGAGCCACTCAGTAATTGACAAACTTCTGGGCTCTGAATGTCAAGTCATTCTACTTCTTCTCAGAGCAAATTTATTAAAAATAAGAAACTAAGACACCACGTGTGTGTGTGTGTGTGTGTGTGTGTGTGTGTGTGTGTGTGTGTGTGTGTGTGTGTGTGTGTGTGTGTGTGTGTGTGTGTGTGTGAGTGTGAGTGTGCGTGTGTGTGCGTGCGTGTGTGCGCGTGCGTGCGCGTGCGTGTGTGTGTGTGTCATCATGCACCTTTTTTAGTGTCCACAGTCCAGTTTGGTTGATGAAGGACATTGATCCAACAACTTCAATAATAAGTAGCTTTATGTATTATTTTCAGTCAGTGTTTGTGGTTTAATTTCCTTTAACAGTTTCACATTATACAGTAAAAATAAATGAAACACTGATTAACTTGTGTTACAATAAAACCTCTGCATACATATTATGCAGGTGTACTGTCTTCACATTCCGTTGAGCTGTCCTGTCCGTTCTAAAATAATGTTTGAAATGTTTGTCCATCTTGTTTTCCACACTTAATCTGAACGAGTGAGTGATAAATAAACAGTCTTCAGTCTTAAATCCTTTCTCCAGTATCCTTCTTAAGAGCAAGTAATCAACACACTGTATAGCTCTCATTTATTTCTTCAAGGCTCCAGAATGTAAAGGGATATTGTTCAGCACAGTGGTGTTAGAAAGGGCTTGTGTGTTTGTATGTACATCAATGGGGAGAGTTGGTGCAGTGTCTACATGCAGACCGTGGTAGACCGGTCTGGACCAACAAGTCCAGGGCCACATTATGTCCCAGTCCAGCCCTGATTACTGCACCTAGGAAATAACAAAATAATTACTCAGTGTGTTAATTTCATTGTACAAAATAAAGAAAAGAAAATAATAACCATCCAAACAAAAGTGAAGAAACAATGAGGGACGTCTTCACAGCCTCATAAAACAGGCAGGTGGGCTCTGCCTCACCAGAGCTACAAAAACACCTTCAGGGCCTGATTAAAGTAAATCATTCAACACAAAACAAAGAAAATGCACACATGACTTCATAGTAAACTGAGATTGTAAACAAAGAACCGAAAATAGAAAAAAGAAACTAAAGCAAACGAAAATCAAAGAGATTAAATGGAACTAAAGCTGAGAAACGGAACAAAATCAAATAGAAACCAAAGAAAGAGAAAAGAATAAAATGAACTGTAATATAACAAACAAACGAAACTGAGGGGAAGAAACTAAGGACATGAAGAAGTGAACTAGACTAAAGAATAACGAGTCCATATAACCCAAACAGCAGTGTCCGCCTCAGAGCGGCCGAATAGAGCCGGCGTCCTCACACAGCTGCTGCCAGAGACAACAGTTCAGTTCGGCAGCTTGATGCTGGATGCTGGATAGAAGCAGGTATCTGCACAGAGAAGAAAGACTGGATCACAGCCTGACATTCAAATGATTTTAAAAACAAGACACACAGCTGAGTCGGCTTACCCCAACAGTCGCGCTGCGTCGGGCCCACATCCGCAGCCACGCGGAGCCCAGATCCCACCGTGGTAGTCCGCATCACCCCGCACCAGCCGCACCACTCCGCACCAGCCCGTCAGCCGCACTGTTCAGGTTTTGATTACTTTTAGCAGCACCACAGTTTCTCCCTGCTGGGAGCACGAGGTCACATAATTATTACTAAACACAGGGTGAAAAGTAAAATACACAATACTCTAATTTATTAGTAAAATGTTAATAAATAGAATCTCAAATCTTCAATTTTAAATTGACCAACAGCACAGCCCATCAATAAATCTCATTTATTAATCTATAAAACATGAAACACTATAAAAACTATTAGGTACATGGTCCGTGTCGTGTGGAGCACAGAAAGCCTGTGTCCTCAGCTCATCAGCAGGTTCTCACATCCACTGCGTTCCCTCCTCACTCACCGTTACAATAATTATTAAAATAACTCATTTTATTTATTGAATCCAAATCATTATGATCCAGATACTGAAAAAGATAAAACCGATCAATTTCACTCATATAATTACCAAATATAAACCAATAGCATCCAGATATCAAACAGATCAGTTTTAGATAATTATTAAATATAAATTAATTCCATAATTAGTAAATAAAAACGTCTTTTTTCAGATTTTTTTTTTTTTTTAGATCTCAGTGATTCTTTTTCAGATATCTAGTAAATATTAATCAGTTTTACCTGTGAAATTGATATAAATTTACTCACCAGCCGCTTTATTGTTAGTAAATCCAAACCTATGGTTTCATTTTTTTTGTGTTTAACAGTTTAAAGTTACTTAATTAAATCAATAGTTATTAGTCAACATGACCAATTAAAATCTATTCAATTATATTTAGTGTCACTTGTTGCCTTATTTTTTTGTTGTTGAATTTATTTTTTAAAAGCAAGGGTAAGCTTGATTAACAATGATTGACAGCTGCTCTTGTGTGTGTGTGTGTGTGTGTGGGGGGGGGGGGGTTAAAATACATCAGGAAGGAGATCTAAGAAGAGATTAGACTTTAGGGGGAAAAAAAATCACTCAGCTCCACTCAGATTCTCTACTGTGCAGACCCAACAACTTTATAGAGTGCACGAGGCGAGTCTGTGTGACGAGCCTCGTGCTCGGCGGCGCTGCTGTGTGGATTTGAAGGAGACGCGGGCGGCGGAGTGGAGAGATCGAGCTGGCTAACAACTATCGGTGAAATCAGTTTCCACAGGTGATACTTTCACCTGTTTTCAAGTCAAGTTAAATTTATAACCAACCTGGAACCAACCACCAAAGGCGCTCGTTCACTTCGTCTGTTAATCTCGTGTCTAACTGACTCTTTTCCGTCTGAACTGTTGTTTTCCCCTTTTGGTGAGCTGATTAGTAACCACGAGAGCATGGAGCGTTCATATTTCCAAATATATCTATTTATTATTTATTATCTGTTGTTTATGATCGAAGTAAAATTGTTGTGTATGAATCCTGAAGGTGGCGGTTTAAGGCGCTCACAGTGATGTCGTAGAAATGATGGCGAGGTAAACATCAGGTTAGTACAGTGAGCAGATCATCACCTGCCATCCTGGAGCTCAGTGTCAGTAATCAGACAGATGAAGGCCTTTTTAACCAAAATATCTCCACTGCACTGTGGGACCAATCAAATCAAATCTGATCTTATGAAGCTGCACAGTGAAGTGAGAAAGCATCATGACTGTCAGACTGGCTAAATAACACAGTGACAATAGGTAGTCTATACATGAGTGTTTGGGGGCGTGTGAGTCATCTTTTCTACTGTCATATGTTAGGCTACTCCTGGTCCTACTGTCAAATATTAGACAAGGAGTTTAACCCTGAGATTTACACATTTTATCTCTTTCAGGTCAGAAATGAAAAAGAAAAATTGAAAAAAGAAAAATTCAAGTTATTTTGGTTAAAAAAAAAGAAGAAGAAGAAGAGTGAGAAAGAGAAGAAGCAAGCAGGAGAGAGGGAAAGAAATGAAGAAGAGAGAATGGAGGAGAAATCAGGAGGTTCAGACGTGCAGAGGACCAGAGAGAGAGGAAGAAGAGGAACAAGTAGACAGTGGTGTGAAGGATGAAGACTAGAGGGTATCAGATTCAGAAAAAAAAGACAGATACTGAGGATGAGGAGGAAAAGATGGCGGGGAGTCAGAGGATCAACCCTCAGTTTCAGCTGAACCACATGGTCTGTTTTTCATCTCCATTTAAAGTTCCAGTGTAGTAACATTAGATGATGCTGATAAAATAACCTGGTGTAAGAAAAATCCTCTGTTTGAAGGTTCGACGTGTAAAGCTTTGATCTGATTTTATCTCTAATTCTAATGAATCACATCCTGTGGTAGAGAAACAGTCTGAAACTGTTTTTATGAGAAACGTGTTTTTGTTGATCTTTTGTCGACTACATTTATATAAACATTGAGATTTCCCCATACTGCACTGATGTGGTCCCATGACACCCTGTCTAGACCTCCTGTCAACCCCCCCCTCTTAAAATAATCTAGATCTGCCTCTTATTATAACATACTTCACATTCATATATAAACAGTATATCCCATTTCCACCGTTTCTTTTTGGTGAAATGTTGCCAACTTCTACAAACTGCACCTTGAATGGGAAAAATCTTTAAAAAAGACAAGAAGGCAGAACTGAATTTGAAAGTTTATTTTCATTGACAAGTTTTCAGATTCATAACTTAATGCATCTTAACACAAAACAATCAATGAACATGAACAGGAAACATCTTTAGACCAGCCTGCTGTATATAACATATACATATATATGTAACAACCAACCACACAAAAAATGTGACGACCAGCACCAACTGGAATTTCTTACTAGCATCAAGGCTAACCAGCATCTAAGAACTAGTTAGCTAGCTAATAACAATCTAAACTATAGCTTTCTCTTCACTCTTTTTAAGGGAAACAGTGTGACAACCGCTAATTACGCACAGGTGCGCAGCAGGTCGGAGGAGTGAGACAAGGGAGCAGAGGAAGAGAGAGAAAAAAGGGGAGAGGCTATGGAAACTGGCCACACGTAACAGATCCCACTTCACAGCAGTACAGTCCTGAGTCTTCAGTCCTGAGTGAGGACACATGAAGTCTGATTCGTTCCTCTCTGAGGACGTCTTTGTCACACTGGACTCGTCCTGAAAACTCTTCACTCTGAGACTCTGAGATCTCGACTCCATCATGGAGATGAAACAGGACTGACACTTTACTGTCATTGAACATGAAACAGAGGACAAAGAGACGTTTCAGAGAGGGGTCAGGTTTTGGTGTGAAGGTCCAGTCCAGGGTGACGTTCTGCTTCTCCTCTGCCTGATAGGAGCTGTGAGCCACGTTCAGCTCTAATCCTGTAGAGACAGAGAGGGACAGAAAGAGAGGAGCAGAAAAACACTGAACATGTGAGTCTTTACACATATTTTCTAATGAAGTGTTGAAGTCTGTCACTCAGTCTCAAAGTGGATCTCCTCTTTTCTCTTTGTGGACAATAAAGTGAAGCTGGAAACCAACCACAGACACAGCAGCTCAGAGCCATGAGCAGCAGGAAGCTGGAGACCATCTTCATCCTGTCACAGGACACACACACACACACACACACACACACACACACACACACACACACACACACACACACACACACACACGTGTAATGATGAAAACACTGGGTGGGGGGGGGATTCATCAGGCTACAGCTGTGTGAAGTGGATATGTTTCAGACTTCAGATCATCCTTAAAAATAAATAAATGAATGAATTAATTAATAAATCTGTAAAAATTTTCTGTGAAACAATTTGTTCAGACAGATAATGACAAGCTGTTACAGAAGGATGAGGATCTTAATAAGACTACTTTTGTTTTACAACTTTCTTTGATTCTTTCTCTGTTCTTACATCAACATCAACAACAGTCTCCAGGAACCTCTCATTCGTCTGAAACAGCTGAAACAGCTGCAAGGAGAACCGGAGGTGATTTCCTATTTTAAACAAAATCATTTATTATATTTTTTTCTTTATTATTTTTGTAGATTGAGTAAATTCATGTTTTTTTTGTTTGTTTCTCAGTACAGGGAGATCAGAGTCAACAGAGATGAAGGTCTCCAGCAGAGAGAGCAGGGTTTCCTCTGAATCTGATTCAGCAGCAGAGGAGACGGAGGAGACAATCAAAAATTCCGTCAGCTCATCAACCGTCAAGGTGACCACAGGGAGTTAATCCTTCGAGGGATTATCGATGTGTGTAAAATGCGCTTCAGACCATTCTTTTGTTAGGTCAGAATTTGTAAGAAATTAAAAAAATGTCTGAGCAACAGCCTATTCCGGTTGAACTGTGTGAGGTTATAAATGAATTAAACAGAGAGCCTAACTGCCAAGGTATAATACCATTTGAACTGCTCCAAAATATAAATGAATTAAACCAAGAACCTGCTGACCCTACTGACACTGAACCAGATCTCAAACTTGACCAGCTCCAAGCTATCATAGCTTTAGATAACGCTATCAGAGCCTATGAATGTGCTAACCAACTCATGAGACAAAACCATCAAAACCAAAATGAGACTTCTGAGCAGGAACAGCAGGGGGTGCTGCAGCTACAACGAGGGATGCAACAGGGCGGGACTCTAACCATCAGATTGTCAATATGTAAATTAATCTGTCACAACGGGACAATTTCAACAGTCTGGAAATAAGACGGGTCTTTAACATTCTGTACTCGATCTTGCTCAACTTTATCTTCACATTCTGCAAAATCTGAATGAATGAATGAATGAATGAATGAATGAATGAATGAATGATGCTATATTTCAAACATGTGCGAGTATCACAAGAAAGTAAAATAATAATTAAAAAAAGAAACAAGGTTAATAATAAGAACCCAACATGTCCGGAAAAGGAGTAGGATGAATCATAAGCTTATTTAACCCTTCCCCTACCTCACTCAAATAATGTCACCAATTAAGAAAACTCATATTCACATAACACATTTACAAAAGTAGAAAATAATTAATGAATAATTAAACAAATACATAAATCAAACACATATTTACATAATACATCTTTACATATTTACAAAATAAATAAATTAAGTGAATAAACAAATACATAAATCATTTGTGACAACACCCAATGGCTAAAGCCCTTCTTCCACCCTGTACCTTGTGAAAACTAGGGCTGCAACTAATGATTATTTTTGTTGTCGACTAATCTATCATTCATCTTTTCGATTAGTCGATTAGTCACGATTATCTTCTTTATTTTTAAGCACCTATTTTGGACTTCTGTGTCCAGCAACCGAACTTGCTTAAATCTTCACACCTTTCAAAGTTACCCTGTTATACTCTAACAATGTATGTTTTTTTAAAAAATATATTAAATACTGACCCATGAAACATTTTTCTGTCACATAGTTGGTATATTTTTCAACATATATCACTGTGACCACAACAATAAAATAAATTAATTAAATTATTCAAAATTAAAGTGCAAGTGGTAGTAAAAATAAATTCTTTGTAAACAAAAAACTCAAAGTTGCAGTTAACCTGCCTTGCAGGCTGAGGAGGTAATATGATTTCAACTTTAAACCAATCATGTCTGTGACTATCATGTTGAGGATGCTCTGTGTCAGGACTTCAGCAATTTGGGGGGTGCATGAACCTCTCTTCAGGACAAACTCCATCACACACCTTTGCTTAAAACAACTAAAACAAAGAGAATAAAACAAAGAGGTCTATTACTTGCCAATTTAAAGATTACATACGATGTTTACCACATTTAAAATACCTGAAACTAATTATCACACATTTCTGACAGCTCAAATATCGATTTAAAATGCTCTGAATCACATAGTAAGTGAAAGGGGTTTACAATTAAGTATAAACGCTCGTCTTGACAGGGGCTGAAATTAGTTATGTCACAGCAGTGTTGCCTGTAATTCACTGATTACTTCCGTAAAGTACGCTTTAACGGAAGTGAACAAAAGGTAACTGCGACCCTATATCTCACATTTTTTGCCATGGCCTACAAGCCAGGTCGTGACAATATTATTTAAAAATATATACAAAGTATCAACGTTATTTGTGAATTCACCTCTCTGCGGTACGGGTTGACAGCGGCTCAGGGGTGTCGGCGTTTAATGAAATGGAATGAAATGGAATGATGGAATGAAAGATTAATGGAATGAATTAGAATTAGAATTAGAATGAATTAGAATTTCATTCTAATGGAATGAAAGCTGAGCTTCACAGAGATTGCATTTAATGTGTTTCATTGGTTTATTTTCAGTGAAATGTTTCCAAACTCTTGAAACTTTAGGTCGGAGTTTACGGAGTTTGCTGGCAGCGAGCGATTCTGCCCGGTGTCGGCGTCAAGGGGGGGCATTCGCGGGCTGTGCCCCCCCCAGTGGATCGACTGTGCCCCCCCCCCACTTCACAAGGGCGAGAACGGGAAAAAAATAATATTAACATTCTAGAATTCATTTTCCCTCCTCTAAATTGGAGGTACCTTTAAAGTTCTGTTACCGTTTGGGTTTCCTTGTTAACGTAAACGTTTCGTATTTAATCGCTGTTTAATGTGTTTAATATTGGTGCGCTTAAGCGCGCATAGTTGTGTGCACACCGGAGGGAGAGGAGAGAGAGAGATGCGTGACTCTCAGCTGTGGTTTAGTGCCTTCCTGCGGGCGTAAATTTGAACTTTGTACAATCTGTTGAGTGATTCTTGATGTGTGTTTAAATGGCTATCATAGACATAGCTATACAGAATAAATCCAGTCATGATCAAGACGTTGTGCCCCCCTGCTGTTGTCTTGATGCCCCCCCTTGAATTTTGTCTGACGCCGACTCTGATTCTGCCTCCAGCACTACCCGTATTGTATACAGTACAATACACTACAGTGTAGTGAACTGCAGTTACAGCTGCATGACGCATAAAGCGGTCCGTGTGTGATTTTTATTTACAACAACAATAGCACGACGTGTCGACACTGATTTTTTCACGTCGACGAATTTGTGTAATCGACGTTGTCGATTATGTCGACTAATCGTTGCAGCCCTAGTGAAAACCATGTGTTTGTACTGCTTTTTAAACTGGGTCGTGCTTGGACGTTGCTTTAGCTACACACCCAATCTGTTCCACAGCCTCACTCCACAAACAGACACACAAAAAAAATTTAATGTCGTACATGCCCACTGATGTTTTAAATTAATCTCCCCCCTCAGATTTTAACCCCTATCTCTGTTAAAAAAAAGTTTTGAATATTTCCAGGAAGTAGATTGTTTGCTGCTTTGTACCTGATTTGTGCTGTTTGAAAATGAATCAGGTCTTTGAATTTTAATGTTTCTGACTTTAAGAACAGTGAATTTGTACGATCTCTATAACAGGCTCTATGAATTATTCCTATGGCTCTTTTCTGCAGTATGCATAGAGATTGTGTTGTACATTTGTAAGTATGTATTTTTATGGTAAAATCAGTGAACAGTAGAGAATGTGGAGTGATTTGTGGTCCAGAATGTGTTTTGCTTTGCTCAGTGCTGAAATGCTTCTTGACAGTTCGTTTTGTACATGTTTTATATGAGATATCCAGTTTATTTGATCATCATTTATTACCCCAAGAAACTCTTTTTCATGTACCCTTTCCATATCCACCCCATCTATTTGAATCTGTACTTGAGTTTTTTATAGCAATTGCTGAATAACATGAAGTTGGTTTTGCTTAAGTTTAATGATAATTTGGTACTGTCAAAAAAAAATGTAAGTTTCACAAATTGTTTTCTGTTGCTTAAATAACTTCTCACCCAGTGCAATACTAACCTCCTGATCCCATACCATTCAAGTTTGTGGATTAATATGTTATGACTGACTGTGTCAAGGTCTATGAATACTCCAACCGAATGCAATTTGTGAATTAGTGTTTGTGATCTCCTCATTTGATTCTGTCAATGCCAGTGATGATGACCTGTGTGCTCTAAATCCATATTGGCTGTCAGAAAGTCATTTATGTTTGTTTATGAACTTGTCTAATCTGTTATTGAATAGTTTTTCTAGAATTTTGGATAATTTTGGAAGTAAAGAAACAGGTCTGTAATTTGTGAAGTGGTGCTATTCCCAGTTTTATACAGCAGCACAACTTTAGCTATTTTCATCTTGTTTGGAAATTTACCAGTTTGGAATGATAAGTTGCAGATGTAATGTTAATGTTAACGGTTTTGAAAGCCCCTCAATGACCTTTTTCACAACTTTTATATTAAATCAGTTGATGTTTTGTGTTTACATTTATTTACAATATCTATTATTTATTTTTCTTTCACTACTGTGAGAAACATTGGATTGGGATTTCTCACTATAAGGTTATCATATCTTTTTTTGTTTCACAAGAAAACACATGCGTGTTACTTTAAGCACAAACAGCCTAAACCTTGGTCTGATTCGAATCTCAGCATCTGTCACCAGATGTATAAATGCAACGACAGTAAATGACTCTTCCCCTGTCACACTGATCATCAGTGCAGAACTAAAAAAATGTAGAAAATACAACAAAAAAGATAATCTTTTATGATTTTGAAACATTCGCTAATCAGGATAATGTACACGTACCTTATCTGGTGTGCACAAAATCGCTCAGCGGGGAGGACTGGAACACTTACAGTCTAGACTACGTTAAAATGTTTGTCTGACATTTTAAGAATGAAAAATACAGGGAGGCCACCTTCATAGCACACAATGCTAAAGGGTTTGACAGCTACTCAGTTACCTGGTAGGGGAGGGCATGCCGCATGACGCCCTTTATCCTGGCTCAAGGTAGTAAAATTATCTTTCTTGTTGAAACTGATTTCCAGTTGGGGTTTATCAACTCTCTGTCATTCCTCACCATGCGTCTAGGTGCCATGCCTCTGTAATGGAGTTAAAGATTCCACTTGCCCTCTCTGGGTATAAAATGTCATTATTTTGATATGCCAGGTGTTTACATATATATATATATATATATATATATATTTTTTATGGGAATCGTGATGTGCATCCATGGAGAATTGGACGTGAGCGCCCTCTGTTGGCGCCTGTGCAGACTTGAGTGGTGCAGCCTGTGTGTTTTTGCCAGTCTGCACCTTGCTGTCTTGTGGTAAGTGCATATGTAGATGAGCTCCGCTAAAAAAAACCTGTAAAATAAGATCAATTTTCTTTATGAAAGTAACACTTTTGCATATTCCATGTTTAAAATAATCTTCGAAATTATTATGCGACTTTTCTGTGATTTTATTTCTGTGTTTTTTGGGGTCATTTGAGCTCACCACTTGTGTTTTGCTAGCAAAAAGGTAGCTTCTGATCACCGTGATTTGTGTAGCTAATGGTTTGCTCAATTATTTGTTTCTTTTCTTTTTTTTTTTTTTTTTTTTTGCAATGTTGGAGCTTATACTTAAATGTGACGCTGTGAGAGACCATTTGTTCATCTGTTATTATCAGATTAAACGGCGTGCTGGTGCCAAAGATTCCATGTGTTTGCCTGATTGATCACACAACGCAAGAGAGAGAGTACACAACTGCTACAACTAAGGCTTTAGGTTTTGCAGACAAATCCAAGGGTTATTTTCTCCATAAATTCAGCTCGCAGGAGCGGTTAAATAACATCAGTCCCTACCCGCCTACCTCTACAGCATGTCGCCCGCTGAGCTGAAAGAGTTCCACAGCTGGTACAGTGAGATCTCTCACGGTGTCTTTAACTTTGAGAATGAAGCTCTGTACTACTGTAGAAACGACATCAATTTTCTCCTCGAGGGGTGTGTGAAATTCTGAAATCAATTTATGGGGACATGAGTGTGGACCCTTTTAGCCTCCGCATGCATGAAGGTGTTTTTCACCAGTTCCCTGACTGAACACACTCTGGCCATTCCTTCCGCCGACAACTACAGGCGCCGGTCAAAATCCTATTGGAACGAGTTCATCCAATGGCTGGAGTGGGTAGCGCATTCTGAAATAATCCATATTGAGCATGCTTTAAACAAGGGGGAAGCAGATCGGTCCCTACTTTGTAGACGGGTATGTCGTGGTAGATGGTGAAGACTGGGTTGGGGAGTTTCTGGGGTGCTTTTTTCAAGGATGCTCTTCCTGCCACCGCCCCGATGAAATTTGCCCTCTGACAAACACTCCCTACGGCGAACTGCACGCAGCTACCGAGGCGAGATTGCAAGAGCTGAGGGATGTTTATGGGGTTCGTATCCGTGTGATGATTGAGCATGAATGGAGGGAGATGAAAAGATCAAATGAGAAGGTTAAAGAGTTCATGAAGAGGTACATTGCACCCAAACCTCTCTCCCCTCGTTCAGCGATTTAGAGGTCGAACTTCTGCCCTGAGATTACGTTACTGTACACCATCTGATGAGAGCGTGCACTATGTAGATGACACCTCTCTCTATCCATAGGTCAACGCTACATGTGCTTATCCTTTACATCACCCTACCATCATCTACAAGGATTTTGAGGACCTGCGAAAGTACTTTGGGTTGATCAGAGCCGTAGCCTACCTGCCTCGAGGGCTCTTTTCCCCCGTTTTACCCTATAAAACAGGGTTATTCAATTAAAGTTCCAAAAGGTCCAGTCTGAGAAAATGTATTGAATCAAAGCTCTGGAACATCATAATGTGTAAAAATTTATATTATTTTTTGTCATTTTAAATTATTGTTATTGTTACAGGTCCCAGACTGAGGTCCTGTGCACAGATAAGAATCCTGTGTAAAACAGGAGAAAGATGAGACAGGCAACACGGTGCTTCTGTTCAGTGCAGCTTCGCTCTGTAGACTTTTTATTTTACATATCCAAAATCATACACCTTTTCTTCTAACTATCAGTAATTTTCTTAACTGTATTATGACATTCATGTCATAACATTCAGTACATCCATAACATCAAGTCACATCAAAATGAAATAAACATATTTAGACCTGATATCAATTTACTTTCGGCTTTTAAAAACCAAGCACCAGTTTGTCAAGCTTTTGTTTAAACCAGAATACAACTGATAATCTTATTGAGCTTATTCACACACAAAAATATACACTAGCATGCTGCCTGTGAAAGACGAATGTGTAAGAGCTGAAGACTGACAACATCTGTTGAATTACCTTTAACACTCAAAACACACTCTTATGACTGATCACTAAGACAATAACCTTTAGACAACGCATCACATCAGAAAGAATATTTTAATACCAAATGAAATGTTCTGGAGCCAAAAATAACCCACTACTTTTGGAATCGTCTGGAAGACATTTTAAGCCTGATCGCGGCACAGGGAAAGTAGTATTAACTTGTTCATGAACTCATACTCTTTAAATACAAAACCTAAAACCAGCAAAGTTGGAACTTTGTGTAAATCGTAAAGAAAAACAGAACACAATGATTTGCAAATCCTTTTCGACTTGTATTCAATTGTAAACACTGCAAAGACAAGATCACAAAGTGGTGAACCTTTCGCCCCATCCTTGCTTGTGAATGACTGAGCATTTCAGGGAAGCTGGTTTTATGGCACCCACCTGTTCCCAATTAGCCTGTTCACCTGTGGGATGTTCCAAATAAGTGCTTGATGAGCATTCCTCAACTTTCTCAGTCTTTTCTGCCACTTGTTCCAGCTTTTTTGAAACATGTTGCAGACATCAAATTCCAAATGAGCTAATATTTGGGAAAAAAACAACAAAGTTTACCAGTTCAAATGTTAAGTATCTTGTATTTGCTGTGTATTCAATTGAATATAAGTTGAAAGAGATTTGCAAATCATTGTATTCTGTTTTTATTTATGATTTACAAAACGTGCCAACTTCACTGGTTTGGGGTATTGTACTTCTCAACAGCTCACAAATGCAGATTTAGAGTAAAACAACATTGCTTTTGCATTTAACTGTTCTCATTACATGCATGACATTAGAAAAAAAACGTACACACATCAGGATCAGGGTCAGTGTTAAACTCCTGTAGTTTTTGTTGGGAACTCTGTGAGAAGTTCAGATTTGAACACTTCATGATGCTAGCTGGTTTTCTCGTTTTCATGACAAATTTGTTAAGCATTGTATATTAACATATACTTGACAATACTTATGGTTTCCCAACATTTAAGTAACCGGAAACATTTACAGTAGACGGTGAAATCGTTGTTATCTTATTAAAGCCCTGTATCTAAAACTAAGAGATAACAAATCAGAACAGTTGTTTAGTAATTGTTCACGGTCTCTGAGCATCAGACTTTGTGCTCTCATAGGGAAAAATGAACATGAATAAGTCTCTCCACTTTTCTTTTCTCAGACTGTGTAACTTGTTGATGTTATTCTCTCTAAATCCGGCTCACTCGTCTCTTCGTCTTCTCTTTCCGTGACGCTTTCTTTATTTTTCTCTCTATTTCTCCTTTCTTCTGATGCTGGCATTTCAACTTTCAGCTGCATGCAGAGCAGCAGCATTTAAAGCCTGGAATGCAGAGTCTTCATTGGCTGAGAAGCATCATGTGGGATGGAGTAACTCGAATGCTATTAGTTGGTATGTTTCCAGCGCTGCTCTACCGATACTGTAAATACTCTAAAAGCTGTAAACGATGTAAATACTGTAAACGCTGTAAACGCTGTAAAAGCTGCGGTGAAAATAGAAGCATTTCATCAAATTTAAAATCCCCTCATAATTTAATGATGATAGATTTGGGTCCGCATAACATGGCATCTGGGTTAGGATCTCGACCACGGGCCACCATTTGGTGACCCCTGGTGTATACAAACAGGTTATATATGCCAGCATTTAAATCACAAGGGTAGGGGGCACTGCGGTCATACAGAGTCCAGCATTCATTGACTTTTAAGCCCAACATATAGGCCAGAGGCGCATAAAGGCAAATTTTATATCTTCCATCGCTGTTAATTTCCAGGTACTTGTTCACGTTGTTGAAAGTAGTGTCGAAGGTGTCGTTGAACCTTCTGACCATCGTGATCAGCTGGTCCAGGAGATCTTTAGTGCGGTTGTAATACCCTCCCTGATTTAACCTTATGATCATCAGGGGTTGAGGTTCATTGGATGTTCATTGCAGTTCGAAATAGGAAGTGTCCTGGGATAAATTATACCAGGTACGAGGATAGGTGAATACGCACAGACACACCGCCCATTAGCTGCTCAGTTCAATGGGTTTAGCTAAATCCACGGTGTAACAACTGCTGTTATTGCTTTTCAGTAACTCCTTACTCGCATTGGAGGGTAAGGTCACGTTCAGCTCCATGATTCGCTATTTCAGATCGAAATGATCCGATGACTTTTGTGCGAGATGCTTTATATACCAACTACCTCTGAGACTTTTACCCAGCTGTTGAACTATTCTGGCCAGTTTTTCAATATGAAAAAAAAAAAACACAACAGTTTTTCACCTCTAACAATGCGTCGTTTTAAGATTTTTTCCACTTGAAACTATCTGTCTCTGGTCAATTTCACTTTTTGCAACTCTGGTTCATAAAACGAACCCTCAATAGGCTCACCGTCATAATCTTCTAGTTTGTATACGGGAGGTGTGCGTGGAATGCTATGCAACACTGTAAACACTCTGTCTGTAAAACTCTGTTCATATTTCTTATCAAACACTCCTCTCAGCCTGGATATTCTGACCAAACCCCCTTTCTTAAATTTCATCTTTATTTTAGGACAAGAGGAGGTTGTACCATACAGGTTATGAAACACCTGAAGAGCGTTTTCAGAGGTCACCTCATTTGGGGTCATTTTTATACTCGTGTGTTAACTGTTGTTGTATCTATCCAGTAATTCAGGTAAGACTTAGAGGTATCATCTGGTATTCTGAGCCGTAAAATATCTCCACATTCTTGTTTTTAATGTACGGTTAAATCTCTCCACCACCGAGGCCTTTAGGTCACTAGCTGTCTTGAAATGTACAATACCGTACTTCTGCATCAGAGTCTGAAAACTTTTGTTGAAAAATTCTTTTCCCGCATCTGTTTGTAGCTTTTTAGGTACTTGACTCTAATAACACAGACTCAAAAGCCTTGACCACTTCAGACTCCGTCTTCTTCTTCAGATCGCGTGCATAAGCTTTTTTTGAAAATACGTCCATAACGGTCAGTAAATAATTGAAACCGTCATTATACTTGGCAAAGGCCTGCATATCACACAGGTCAGCTTGAAATTGATTCAGAGGTTTGGTTACAAATACTCTGTTTCTCTTCAAATGTGTTCTGGCAGGTTTGTGCAGAGTGTATGTGTCCTGCTCTAATAAAAAATCTTTAACATCCTGAACACTGACTTTTTCCCCGTTTCATGTTCAACACCCTGTCGAAGTCTTTCTACATCTCCAAAGCTACCCTGATGACGAGGGTTGTAATACACTTTTTTCGTGAGCCGTCTCTCAGCCACCCTGTCTTCTAAACCTTCTAACATCATCTATCACTCAGAGTCTGTGGAAGCTAGCTTTAAGGAAAAGAAATCATTCATTTCTTGTCATTCAGATAATTTTATTAATTTACTTTTTAATTTATTAAAAAAAAAAAAAAGTTAAGTTACAAATTCAAGAAAGCATTTAGTGAAATATACCATCAGGTTACAATCAGGTTACAGAAGGGATATGATCAGGTGACAAACAGGTTACAAACAGAATACATTCAGGATACATATTTTAAAATACCGAGTTACAAACTAAATATGCGTCAAGGGTTTTGTTTTGTTTTACAGAAAGCTTAACAGCTTGTGCAAGCTCCGTTGTAACAGTCAGTGAGTGTCTTCAGCTGACTGATTTTCATCAGATCCTGTCCAGTCAGATTTTCATACACAACACAAGTTCGTCACCGATATTCTTTGTTGATTTCAGTTCATACAGGAGAGTCTCTGCCACAGTCCGAACCCTCAGGTCATCCACAGGTAGACGGCGGCTGATCAGCAGATACTGGATGGAAGGAATGAAGCGAGGGGTGAAGAGTCTTCTCAGCAGATGGTAGTAGTGATCCTGGAAAATCTCATCATACACCACCTCCAGGCATTCATGCTGTCTCTGGCTGGGGTGAGCAATCCAGAGTGCAGACCTGGACTCAGAAATATGTTGTCTTTGAAGTGTATTCAATTGAATATGGGTTGAGAAGGATTTTCAAATCGTTGTATTTTGTTTTTATTTACATTTTACACAATTTCTCAACTTCAACCGAATCCGGTTTGTACCTTTACAACCACAAAAATAATCTGGGCCCATAGTGAAAAAACAAATCATAGGTATGCTGTGATATTTAACTCCAGTGATCGCAGTAAAGTAGCTGAGACTGAGTTCAAAGACAGAGTGTTTCTGTTGGAGCCTGATGTGAGTCGGGGGAACTGCAGCATCATCATCAACGACCTCAGAGACTCTGACTCTGGATCATATCAGCTCAGAGTTGAAGGAACAAGTGGATTTTCATTCACTGAAAAAAAAAGCCTCTCTCTCTGTTAAAGGTATGATAAGCCTAAACAAATCCAGCACAAACAAACTGAACTTTTTTGGACAAAACAAAAAACAAAAAAAACTGTAAAGACTTGAAGTAATAGTAATCATTTACTGACCTCTGTGGGTAAAAAAGTAACTACACTTTTTTTTTTTTTCAGTTTTGACCCAGAGGCCCACAGTGATGGTTCCTCCTCTGACAGAGGGACAGCAGGCCACACTGAGCTGCACTGCTCCTGGTCTCTGCTCTGGATCTGCTCCTGAGATCACCTGGATGTGGAGAGGAGGAGGACAGAATGAGTCCAGCATCACAGGAAACACTGAAACAGAGAATCTGTCTGCCATTGAACAAAGACACAGTTCAACTTTGACCTTTACTCCCTCAGCTGAGCATCATGGGACTGATGTTACCTGTAAGGTCGGCTTCAACAACATCACCTCTACAGAGGAGACGGTGACGCTGAATGTTAACTGTGAGCAGCACAAATTTAGCTCTAATCTCTGAAGGATTTGATATCTTTATTTCAGTGATAGAGTGAATATATGTTTGTCTTCCAGATGTAAAGGAAGTTCAAGTCTCTGTGAACACACCTGTGAGGGAAGGTGAGACTCTGAATCTGAGCTGCAGTGTTGAGAGTTTTCCTCCATCTCTCCTCAAATGGACAAAACTCTCCAATCAAAATGTGCGAAATGGAACAGAAGCAGATCTGCGAAACGACACTTCCACTTCCATCCAGGAGAACCAAACTGAAACCTACCTGCAGGAAGGAATCGGAGAGGTGACGATTTCTCTCTCTAACGTGACCGCGAAGGATTCAGGACTACGTCTGCACGGCAGAACATCTGAACAACGTCCTGAAGGAAGAAGTCAAAGTCAAAGTGAGATGTAAGTGTATAGCAACAAACTTACATGCTTTTCTTTCCTGACATCAGACGACTGACTGACAGCATGAGTTCATAATGTTGACAGATGAGGAGCAAGACCATTTCACAGTTTTACTTTAAACTTTGACTTTAGGGCCTTCTAGTGTTTAGCAAAGGTATCATGTTTCTTTTTATCATCATTAGACGAACGTGGTTACACAACCCCAACACCTCTTCATGTATGAGAGACAATGTTAGTTTGCATCCATCATCTTAAACGTTTGTTTCCTGTTGGGTTATGTGGGGGCGGAGCCTATCCCTGCGGTCATTGGGCACGAGGCTGAGTACATCCTGAACAGGTCGCCAGTTGATCACGGAGCTAACGTTTAGAGACAGACAACCATTCACACACACTCACATCTACACCCAGCCATTAGTGATGAAAATGGACCGTTCATACTAATGGTGGGAAAGAAAGAAAAGATTAGTGGTATGCATGAGCCGGGTTAACACCCCAACAGAGTGTTATATTTAATGGCAGGAGACCCCAACATTACAGCTTCTGACAGCATGATCACCTCACCTGTTAGTCTGTTTTAAAGATGGCGGATGTTTATTCGGTCTGTTTCTTCTCATAAGATATCAATTAGTGATGGGACGTATGGCTCTTTAAAGGGAGACAGATCTTGAGGAGCCGTTCCTTTCAAAGACGGGCTTGTTGTTGAATTTATTTTTTAAAGGAGGGGTAAGCTTGATTAACAATGATTGACAGCTGCTGTTCTTGTGTGTGTGTGGGGGGGGGGGGGGGGGTAAAATACATCAGGAAGGAGATCTAAGAAGAGATTAGACTTTAGGAAAAAAAACTCACTCAGCTCCTCTCAGATTCTCTACTGTGCAGACCCTGGCTGCAAGATGGCGGTGCCTTTTTGATAAAGCTTAGAGCTGGATCAGGTCTGAACCAGCTCTTAGTTAGTCTGCTTTAGGTTTAGACTGTCAGGGGGGAACTGACACACAAGGCTCCTGTGTCTCTCTCTCCTCTTTCTGTCAGTCTAACTTCTAATCTTAATGTCCCATTAAAGTTATTAACCATGGATCTCTGGGAGTCTCTGAGTTTGTCTGTTGGGTTCCTTTGGATTGTTGCTGTGGACGGCCTGCTGCCATGGACCTGACAGACTCCAACTGCTGCGGCTTCTTACAGTTTCTCCATCGTCATCACTACAACACAGAAATGTGGACTCTTTGTTTGTGTCTCCTTGTGTCTGTGTCTCTCTGCCCCCCCTCCTCTCTCTTTCTCTAATCCCAACACAGTCTCCTCAGATGTCTGTCTAACATGAGTCTGGTTCTGTCCGGGGTTTCTGCCTGTTAAAGGGAAGTTTTTCCTCTCCATTGTAACTTGCTAAATATTGCAAAGGTCTGTACTCATAGTGGGTTAAGAAGAGATCAGACTTCTTATCTTGTCTTAATGTTGGGTCTCTGTGAATAAAATTCATTACCATTTACAGGTCTAGACCTGTTAACACTTTTGGAAAGCGTCTTGAGATAACGTTTGTTATGAATTGGCGCTATATAAAAAAGACTGATTGATTGATTGAGAACAAGAAGAGGATGAAGAGGAGGACGAGTCATTTCAACACAGAGAAGCTCAGCAGAGATCACCGAGAAGAGGAGGAGACAGACAGAGGTAAATAAAAACAAAACAATCATTTACATTAATATAAAAAACTCTTTCTCTTAAAGTCAGATGGTGAAATAATGTTAACAGACTTATTTAGACTCAGTGACTTCATGTGTTGATCGTTAATTGTTCTGTATTCAGTTCAGTTTGAACCATGGAGCAGTTTTTAACTTATAGACTTAAATGTCTCAATAACAGTTATTCTGAGCACAGAGAGGTGACCACTGTCTGAAGCCAACAGCAGATCATTAGTTACTTTCAGCAGTGCAGTCTCAGTACTATGGTTGGCCCTAAACCTGGACATGAAAGTCCTCAAGGAGACTGTTACTATGAAGGAACTCACAGAGCTGACTGGAGACAACCTTCTCTAAGATTTTAGAAATAAAAGAGAGGTTAGATATTGGTCTGTAGTTAACTAAGGAGCCTGAATCAAGAGTTGGCTTTTTAAGAAGGGGCTTAATTACTGCAACTTTAAAAAGTTGTGGCACATAGCCTGTCAGTAAGGACACATTAATCATCTTTAGTAGAGGGGTGCCGACCGAGGGAAGGACTTCCTTCAACAGCCATGCTGGGACAGGGTCCAAGAGGCAAGTTGATGGTTTAGCCGAAAGAACTGTTGAGACCAGCTCCGACAAGTCAACAGATACAAAGCGGTCTAAGAGTATTTTTGGTCTAAGAACCGTTTCCATGATTTCGCCGACAGCTGGAGATTCTACCCTGTTTGAAAGCACAAGGTTACTCATTTTATCTCTAATCTTTAATATCTTATCATTAAAGAAGCTCATGAAGTCCTCACTGCTAAGCGATGGAGGAATGCGTGGCTCAGTAGAGCTATGACTGTTTGTCAGCCTGGCTACAGTGCTGAAAAGGAATCTTGGATTATTTTCAATAAGCGATGAATAATAAGCAGCACGCGCAAGTCGCAGAGCCTTTCTATATTCATTCAAGCTATTTCTCCAACGAGAACAAGACTCTGTTGTTTTAGTTGAGCGCCAAATTCTCTCAAGCTTCCGCGATTTTTGTTTGAGCTCAAATTCAGTTTCTGGTGGCACAAATATCAGCCCATATGAAACTTGATGACAAAAGCTTGCATCAGTAGAGGTCTTACTTTTATGTGTTCTTACATAGAATATTGTAGCTTATTGTGCAATACTGTCACAGCACATTGGTGATAACACTGTCAAGAGTGACACATCTGCCCAGAGGTAAAGATTCTTCTTAAATGATGAAAACGAACAGTGAAACATTAAAAAAAATTCTGTTTAAAACAGCAGAAACAAGTTGCTCCAGTGAAGTGCATTGTATTGATTTAAAGAAGGAGTTTCTTCTGCAATGACCGCACACGCTGTGAGCAATCAGAGCCAATTTCTATGAACAGGTGTTGAAACGTTTCAAAAGTGTACTTGAGAGCCTTTGGAATGGAAACATTGAGAGCGTAGAGGAGTCCAAAAAGGTCTGCAAGTGTGGTTGGAAGATCTGGCACATCCTCCAAGACGACAGCCTCCTCCAAAATCACAGCAATGTCCTGCACCATTGCTGATGAAGCTGGTGCAACGCCATCCTCCAGGGCAAAGAGTATGCCCACAGCCACTCCCTTGGTAGTGCCAACTTCTGGATCAGAGTCCTTCAAAACCAGAGCAGTGTTAAAACTTGGTTTTAAGTAAAATTTTAATTATTTTACCATTTGATGCCCCCGCACAACCTGAATGACATTCTGACAAGTCAAAATTGATTAAAGATATCTAAAAAAGGACATGTAGATAAACTGAAACTAAAATTATCCGTAAGTCATTTATGAACACCTGCAACCAAGTTGGAGATATCTGTAATGAGAAACTACATGCACATGAAAGGCAAAATTGACATTATTTGTCCTTGGAAGAAGGTCTATGTGGAAATCCAATATGACAATTGTGGATAGGAGGAAAGATGTTGTGGATATCTGAAAAGTTATTTTTGACTAGGAAAAATTAAATTAAAGATATCTGCAACACATGAGTGTTAAAAAAGCTTGCCATAGGCGTGTCAAAATCAAAATGCTGCCTTTTTGTGATATGCAATACTTACCAAACATTGTTTGAAAAAATCCTTGGGGTCATCCCGAAGGAACACCGGAAGGCTTCGAAGTGCAGCATCCCTGTGATGTCTGACAATGTTGGAGGTCTACAAAAAAACAAAACAAAAAAACACACTATTTACATTTCAAAAAGATTGCAAATAAGAAAAAAAAATATTTAGTATGACATGATTAAATAAACCTATAACATTGTACCTCATCATCAAGATTATCGAAGACATCTTCCAGTTCCTTTCCAAAAGCACCTTTTTGGGCACGGTACAGTCACAGAAGTTTGGGTGTATATTTGTCCACTGCAGCTCTAAAAGTGCCCAGTAAGTCCTTGTTTGTGATGCGGAAAAACTCCTCACAGATCTACCAAAACACATCCAGGATATGTACAAATCAGAACAGTTACTCAGAATTCAAAATGTTAAACAGTTACACTTAAAAATGCAAAAGGACAGAATAGAGAACATTTACCTGTTCTTTGAAGAACAAAGCCGGCCATCTCTGTTGGACTTCCATCACCCCTGGTTGCTTCTCCACTATCTCTTCTCCTTAGAGAAAAGGTTAAGTCCATCTTCTCCCTCACAAATGAATGATCAAGTCGTGCTTTCTTGGATGCTTCCACCAAGAGAACTCTTTGTTCCTCAAGTGAGGCATCATCATGTTGTTTTGGATGCTGAGGAACATAGTTCACTTCTCCATGTTTAGCTCTCTCAAGGGTGTATTTAGTTGGATTCCCATTTGCTTTTCATTTCCTATTAACAGACACTTCACTGCAACCTGCCTCTGTAGCTTCGCTCTGTAATTATTGAGCTTGTTTCGAATGCTAACCAGCCATCCCTCATGGCCTTGCCTTTACCAGGCTCTTTGAGGCAGGGATACTCGAGTATCAGAGCTGAAAGTTCACCATGATCTGGATAAGCCTTGATGTCAAAAGCTAATTGGGCAATTTTGTCAAGGATTTCAATCTTCATGTCTCTTGAAACATTGATGCCTATTTGGGTACAAAATTATGTTTCTTTTTTCCAGCAGCAGGTGCTTCTGATTTCTTCCTCTCTTTTATCTGCTGGTTTTTAGCCTTTTTATATTGTTGTATTCTTCCACTCTCCTCACATTTCTCTTTTACTTTTCTTCTATTTCTGTTTCTTTTTACTGTTTGTTTTTATCATGTAAAGCACTTTGTAACATTGTTTTTGAAGGGTGCTATATAAATAAAGTTTATCATTAAACAGCAACATTTAGTGCCAGTATATGTATTCAGCCTTGTGAAACACAAGTCAAACACAGTCAACTTTCTAAAAGAAAAAATTACAAAAACAAAACAATCTAACTGATGTTCTAATAGATTTTGTTATCATGGCTGGGTTATATTTTCACAGAACATACTGAAAGGTGCTGGTTTGTCTTCAGTGTTATTGGATTCTGTGTGGAGAAGATCGTCTGATATTTACACTCTTTAGAGGAGCTTTAAAGACTGTAAGCAACCGATGTTCTTCTCTTGTATCTCCCTGACAAATAATGAAATCATAAAGTCGTATTCTCCCCACTGTTTGTCTGCCATATAAGGACCGATCCCTTCACTTTTTGGTGTGTGCACGAGGGGGGGGGGGGGGGGGGGGGGCTTTTTACAGCACAACACTGGCAATTGTGTATTTGTGTGCGTGTGGGTGTGTGAGTAAGTGAACTCTCTCTCTCTCTCTCTCTCTCTCTGACTGAGATGGTGTGTGAGTGAGGAGCTGAGGGCGAATCGATTATTGGTTCAACTTGATGTTACTCGTCACTCTTTGGTTTGGTTTTTGACCCTGACAGAAACAGTAAATGTTCCCATCATTTAGAACATGTTTCATATCAGTGTCATAATTACTACATATTAAGATTAAAGCCAGGGTTCTATGAAAATGGACCTCTGGCCTGACTGTGGACATGCTGCATAAAGTAATTATAGTGCTCTGCTGGATGTTAGAATAAAGAACAGGCTACATTGGACAATTCAAATAACCAGATCCTTCTCTGCTGTGTCCAATCAGCTGTCTCCTTCACACCTGTCTTTCAGGTCTCTGTGGAGCCTTAGGTTACCTGGTGGGAGCCATGGGTTGGAGCCACTCAGTAATTGACAAACTTCTGGGCTCTGAATGTCAAGTCATTCTACTTCTTCTCAGAGCAAATTTATTAAAAATAAGAAACTAAGACACCACGTGTGTGTGTGTGTGTGTGTGTGTGTGTGTGTGTGTGTGTGTGTGTGTGTGTGTGTGTGTGTGTGTGTGTGTGTGTGTGTGTGTGTGTGTGTCCTGTGACAGGATGAAGATGGTCTCCAGGTTCCTGCTGCTCATGGCGCTGAGCTGCTGTGTCTGTGGTTGGTTTCCAGCTTCACTTTATTGTCCACAAAGAGAAAAGAGGAGATCCACTTTGAGACTGAGTGACAGACTTCAACACTTCATTAGAAAATGTGTGTAAAGACTCACATGTTCAGTGTTTTTCTGCTCCTCTCTTTCTGTCCCTCTCTGTCTCCTCTACAGGATTAGAGCTGAACATGGCTCACAGCTCCTATCAGGCAGAGGAGAAGCAGAACGTCACCCTGGACTGGACCTTCACACCAAAACCTGACCCCTCTCTGAAACGTCTCTTTGTCCTCTGTTTCATGTTCAATGACAGTAAAGTGTCAGTCCTGTTTCATCTCCATGATGGAGTCGAGATCTCAGAGTCTCAGAGTGAAGAGTTTTCAGGACGAGTCCAGTGTGACAAAGACGTCCTCAGAGAGGAACGAATCAGACTTCATGTGTCCTCACTCAGGACTGAAGACTCAGGACTGTACTGCTGTGAAGTGGGATCTGTTACGTGTGGCCAGTTTCCATAGCCTCTCCCCTTTTTTCTCTCTCTTCCTCTGCTCCCTTGTCTCACTCCTCCGACCTGCTGTGCACCTGTGCGTAATTAGCGCTCAGGTTGGAGGAGGGGTTTTAGGGGAGCTGGAAGAGCAGTCGTGGGCAGAGAGAAGGAAGACCCACGCACACACACACTTTTCATTACGTTGAAGGTAATCTTGTTTTTCCCCCCACAGGTTTTATACGATCAACATGTTTTATTGTTGATCTTAGTTGTTTTAGTTTGGGCTGGAGATCCCAGTGGTCCAGTTTTCACCCTTTTTCCTTTCCAGTTATTTTTGTGGTAATTTAATTTGGGGAGAGGTGCTGGTGCAACGGCCCATTGCGTGGCTGGGTCGGCACCTTTTTCTTTTTGTTCTTTTTTGCTGGGGTCGTCAGCTCTTTTTGATTCGATGATTTATGTTAATGCTTTTCTGTCGGAACTGCCTTAATCCTTGGTGGCATAGATTCAACAAGGTACTGGAAACACTCCTCAGAGAGTTTGGTCCATGTTGATATGATAGCATCACGCAGTTGCTGCAGATTTGTCGGCTGCACATCCATGATGTGAATCTCCCGTTCCACCACATCCCAAAGGTGCTCTATTGGATTGAGATCTGGTGACTGTGGAGGCCATTTGAGTACAGTGAACTCATTGTCATGTTCAAGAAACCAGTCTGAGATGATTCCAGCTTTATGACATGGCGTGTTATCCATCAGAAGATGGGTACACTGCGGTCATAAAGGGATGGACATGGTCAGCAGCAATACTCAGGTAGGCTGTGGCGTTGAAACAATGCTCAGTTGGTACTAAGGGGCCCAAAGTGTGCCAAGAAAATATCCCCAACACCATGACACCACCACCACCAGCCTGAACCGGTGGTATAAGGCAGGATGGATCCATGCTTTAATGTTGGTGACGCCAAATTCTGACCCTACCATCCGAATGTCCCAGCAGAAATCAAGACTCATCAGGCCAGGCAACATGTTTCCAATCTTACATTGTCCAGTTTTGGTGAGCCTGTGCGAATTGTAGCCTCAGTTTCCTGTTCTTAGCTGTCAGGAGTGGCACTGGGTGTGGTCTTGTGCTGTTGTAGCCCACCTGCCTCAAGGTTCGACATGTTGTGCGTTCAGAGATGCTCTTCTGCATACCTCAGTTGTAACGAGTGGTTATTTGAGTTACTGTTGCCTTTCTATCAGCTCGAACCAGTCTGGCCATTCTCCTCCAACCTCTGGCATCAACAAGGCATTTTGGCCCACAGAACTGCAGCTCACTGGATATTTTCTCTTTTTCTGACCATTCTCTGTAAACCCTAAAGATGGTTGTGTGTGAAAATCTCAGTAGATCAGCAGTTTCTGAAATACTCAGACCAGCCCGTCTGGCACCAACAACCATGCCACGTTCAGAGTCACTTAAATCACCTTTCTTCCTCATTCTGATACTCGGTTTGAACTGCAGCAGATCGTCTTGACCATGTCTACATGCCTAAATGCATTGAGTTGCTGCCATGTGATTGGCTGACGTGTTTTGGTGTTGGAGAGGGAAGCTGTTACCTTCAACCTGAGCTGTTCTGCCTTGGTGAAAAAAACCCTCTTTCAAACCTCACCACCTAGGAACAAAGAGTGTTGGCATCACTGCAAAAAGATGAAAACATTACCATCTTGCCAGCAGATAAAGGAAGATGCACCGTTGTGTTCAACACCAGTGACTACCATGACAAGGTTACAAGCCACCTACAAGACTCTGAATCAGAATCCTACCAACATTTACAAGAAGAAGGTTATCAACCTACTTCAACGGCTAGAAAAAGACAGGGTGATTGACCGGACACTTTATTATCGCCTATACCCAGGGGAAGCTGTCCCGTGCATTTATGGACTACCCAAAATACACAAGGAGGGAGCATCCCTTAGACCCATCAGAAGCAGCATTGACTCAGTCACATACAATGTGGCTAAGCAATCTGGCAACGATCCTAGCCCCCCTTGTTGGCAACACCACCCACCACATTAGGAACTCACAGGATTTCTCGCAGAAAATCAGGGAAATCACACTGGAGCCAGATGAAACTATGGTTCCCTACGATGTCACGTCACTCTTCACCAGTATTCCCAAAACAGAGGCAGTCCTAGCTGTAAGGAAACGACTCTTACAGGACAGTACACTTGAAGAAAGAAACAACCTCACCCCGGACCACATTTGCTCTTTACTTGACCTCTGCGTCGGCACTACTTATTTCCAGTTCAGAGAGCGCCACTACAGACAGAAACATGGATGTGCCATGGGTTCACCTGGGATCACCCATAGTGGCTAATCTGTACAAGGAGGTGGAGAGAAAGGTCCTAACCTCTTTCGAAGGAGCAGCACCTCCCCACTGGTTTAGCAATGTGGTTGACACCTGGATCAAAATCCGAACACATGAAGTAGATGCCTTCACAAACCACATCAACACAGTGGACCACAACATCAAGTTTACTCATGAAGATGTCAAGAATAACGTGTTGGCCTTTCTGGATTGTGCAGTACACTTGGAGGCAGATGGGAGTCTCAATGTAAAAGTGTACAGAAAACCCCCACACACACAGATCAATATTTACAAACCCTTAAACACTATACACAATTCCCTCTGTAAACACACCACTGCTTTATGTTGGATTCTCTCAACTGGCTTCAACCCAAAGCCCCAAGCCCAAAGTCAGTTTCACTGGTTTCAATTTATTATTGAATGTTTTTATTTTGATTTTCCACCATATTTAAAACAGCTTCTTGTTCCATTTCCATCTACATATCCACTTAGACATCTGAATCATCCCTTCTTCACCATTCCCAGAATTTAAAAAGAAATTGGTCGCAGGTCATTTAGTTATGAAGCTCATTTGACTGGAATTATCTCCCCTCGTCTCACAAGTCACATCACATCTCTCCACAGTTTGAGGTCTAATCTATTAACCTCTTTAAAAATAAGATACTCCTGTTTCTGAGTTATTTGTTTATGTGTTCATTCATTTATGGGTGTTAATAATCATACACTTTATCATACGCCTGTGTGTGGAAATCTACATGTATGATACATATGTATGTACATTCATGATTGTGATTCTGTAGATACATTAAGTTAGGTCCATGTCTATACGTACATAAACTTGTGTATTTGAATCTACGTACATATGTATGAGAGTATATGTATCCAGAGTTTATGTATGTATGCCTATATCTGCATGTATGTGTATATGAATATACATGTATGTGTTTGAATGTATATTGGAGCTGGAGATGGGTTCAGGGGCTTGGAAGTGGGAGAGCTGTCTGTATTTGTCAGTCGTTATGTGTTGTTGTTTGTATGTCAAAGTTTTTTTGTTGGGACCCCTTGAAAACGAGATGCTGCATCTCAAGGGGCTATCCCTCAATAAATACATTTACCAATAAATGTTGTCAACTTCTACAAACTGCACCTTTAATGGGAAAAATCTTTAAAAAAAAAACAAGAAGGCAGAACTGAATTTGAAAGTTTATTTCCATTGACAAGTTTTCAGATACATAACTTAATGCATCTTAACACAAAACAATCAATGAACATGAACAGGAAACATCTTTAGACCAGCCTGCTGTATATAACATATACATATATATGTAACAACCAACCACACAAAAAATCAGGATGTAATAAACAATCCACACCACAGCTGCTGCTGTCAGGACAGGTCCACAGAGACCCATCCTTCCTGGACTCCCTGAGTCTGCTTTCTCAGGTTCAGTGGTAGAGTGGGTCTGATTCCTGGCTGCTGTAGAGAGACCAACAGATTAGAGTCAGTCATGGAAAGAAAAAGTCATTCACTGGAGAAAAACCATCAGAAGTCCTGAACAGGAAATAAAAACAACACTTTTCTCTCAGGTTCTTATTATTCCTCTCTGAGGACGTCTTTGTCTCACTGGACTCGTCCTATCAAATGTTAGCTGCTGAGATCTGAACCTGAGCTGACTTTATTTTTCTATGACTCCAAAAACTTCCACTGACTTTACTCACCAGTCACACTGAGGTCAGATCTGTCCATACTGGAACAAAAATCTGTCCTCAAGTCACACCAGTACAGTCCTGAGTCTTCAGTCCTGAGTGAGGACACATGAAGTCTGATTCGTTCCTCTCTGAGGACGTCTTTGTCACACTGGACTCGTCCTGAAAACTCTTCACTCTGAGACTCTGAGATCTCGACTCCATCATGGAGATGAAACAGGACTGACATTTTACTGTCATTGAACATGACACAGAGGACAAAGAGACGTTTCAGAGAGGGGTCAGGTTTTGGTGTGAAGGTCCAGTCCAGGGTGACGTTCTGCTTCTCCTCTGCCTGATAGGAGCTGTGAGCCACGTTCAGCTCTAATCCTGTAGAGGAGACAGAGAGGGACAGAAAGAGAGGAGCAGAAAAACACTGAACATGTGAGTCTTTACACATATTTTCTAATGGAAGTGTTGAAGTCTGTCACTCAGTCTCAAAGTGGATCTCCTCTTTTCTCTTTGTGGACAATAAAGTGAAGCTGGAAACCAACCACAGACACAGCAGCTCAGCGCCATGAGCAGCAGGAAGCTGGAGACCATCTTCATCCTGTCACAGGACACACACACACACACACACACACACACACACACACACACAATGTGTAATGATGAAAACACTCCTATTCCAAAGAGTTGAGTTTGTTCTCTGTTGACAGAAAGACTTTGGAGCTGACTCTACGCTCTCTAACACATCCATTCAGTCACACAGAGCAGAGAGAAGACAAGAAGGATCCAGAGATGATAATGAGACTGACAGACTGTAGAACATCTACTCTGACAGCTCCATGAGCCTTTGCTCTCATCTGTTTGTCCAACACTAAAAGAAGAAAACATTCAAACACCATAAAGATATTATTACATACAGACCTGTTAGAGTTCAGTCACAGCTGCAGGAAAAAACACGTCTGAAGAGCAGACAGAGTTGACTGTTGGATTTCCTCTGTGCTGCTTTATATATTGTTGAGTGTGAAGAACCACCCAACTACAGCGTATGAGGGAGCGCTCATTGAAAGGAGCGCTCTGTCTGCCTCTGTATTGGTCCAGTCATTGTGATGGGCGGGCTCAGTCATTATGTTTAACACAGCGCTTTGTGCCTCACATTGTAATGGTCTAAGTGGAGGTGTGGGCCCTCAGGAGATCAGCTACAAGCTGAACACACTCAACGTTTCAGAGCTGTGTGAAGCTGCAGGGATGACTTTCTGTCACCAGAGGGCGCCAAGAGATCAAATCCTCTCCTGAGAGCTGAAGCACCAGACAAGAAACCAAATCATCTCAAGACAGAAGTTTGTATTCAAATCTCTCTCTCTCTCTCTCTCTCTCTCTCTCTCTCTCTCTCTCTCTCTCTCTCTCTCTCTCTCTCTCTCTCTCTCTCTCTCAGTGTAACCAAATAGTGAAAGTATCTGTACATCAAATGTTCTTGACTTTAGAGATGAGTTTGAGCTGCAGGAGAACCGTCAGCTCTCTGTCACAAATCACATTTCATTCCCCACAGAAGAGCTCCAGAAAACACTCAAGTTGTGCATTGAACACTCCTACTTCAAAGGGTACAGACAGTGGTGCCTCCACAACGTTTTCATAGGGGGGCCAGATGGGACCCCTGAAAGTCTTTGGGTGGCACATCAAAACCTAAAGCCAATACTGTGCTGAGGTGGTTCATGGTCTAAATCTTGATGCATCCAGCTGCCCGACTGAACTATTTTCTCTCACATTGCAACATGTAAGTTGTAAGCTTGTAGATCTGCAATGTGGCATCCTGTGATGAAAGTATGAAATAGGACTGAAGTGATTAATAAAAGCAAATAATCAATGAATCAGTATAGTACAGTTATTGTTTTCCACTACTTCAGGTCACTACATTCAGTTGTAACAAACCACATTGTGTTGTTTGAAAAAATGAAAACAAAGTGCAGCAGCCCACATGGAAGAGAGTAACCATGATAAAAAAAAAAAACTGATAGGCTATTTGACCACTCACAGACTTTCATCTGGGCAGAAATGGCCACAGAGTCACAATTCCCATCTTGAAGTGAACGTGGATGTCAAAGAAACACTGATAGAGATGTTTTTTCAATGTTTAATAAACAAAGTGTTTCTATAAATACACAGTTATGGCCACAGTTAGACCATGTATGTAAAATAAAGAGCTCCTCATCAAAGTGGCACCTTAATGAAAAACAAAGGGGGGGGGGGGGGGGGTCAGGGATCAGTTCATGTACAGTTTAAATAACGTTTAGGTGAACAGAGAGAAGAGCTTCTTTCCTACTTTCATGTGCTGAGACAAAAGGCTGCATGGACCTTGGTGCTCTGAGGGAGACAGAAAGAATCAGACAAAGTGTCAGATGTGCTAAATTCATCTCACACCAGGGCCGGAGTGGGACTCATTTTCAGCCCTGGAGTTTCACGCCTCAGACCTGTTGAAAGAACCTCATGCTGCGGAAAAAGAAACACAATTATGCAGGTGGGGGGCATTTCATGGCGGACGTGGTGTTCAACCTTGCTATGAAAAGTAACCCCCCCGCCAAGCCAATCATTTCTTTTCTGTTGCTCCCAGCATTTAATGCTTTTCAAATTATACATATAACTATGATATATAGAACAAATCTGTGTAATCAGAGTCAGTTCATGGCAGCTTCAGGGGCTGCATTAGCAGCACAGCTCGAGTCGACTTCCTGAAGTAGCTCACAGGCGTCGCTCCATTCATACAGAGAGCTAGATCATGTCATTTACATTTCTTGAGCTCTAAATAGTTCAAATGTAACATCGAAAAAAAAAATTACAATATCAAACTAAAGACAAATATTTACAGCAAAGAACAGAAGTTTCCATCTGCTTTTCCTTTTTCAGCTGCTGATCTTCAAAACAGACTGTGTTAAAAAATTATATAGAAATCTACATGATGTGCTCAGCACTTCTGAAGATCCAAATAGTGCAAAAGAATCATTGAAACGAGGATAAAGAGGCATGTGGGTCAGTGTCAGGATCATTATCTGTTTTTCCAGGGCTCCAAAGGCAGATGTTATTGGGCCTGTGGAGATCAGAGGCCTGAACTACCAAGCTGGATTAACACATCCAGAATCTCTCTCCGTTACCTGGGTTGACTTAACGAGACATTCACAGTCCTGATAAACGGTATGAAGCTGGATATCAACTCGCTCAGTGAATCCAGGGTCTCCCAGCTTTGATCAGTGCGCGCTCACATTAAAGGGGTGGAGTCAGCAGGCGTCTGACCACTCACAAACAAGGAGAAACAGGAGAAACCTACTGCAGCCTACTTTACCATGGAGGAGCAAACAGTTATTCTTAGAAACTGGAAGAATTTAAACACATCATCCAAGAGCTAAGAGCAACGCTGCTGCTTCAGAAAAAGCCAGGAAGGGATGTTGGCAGAAAAGCTGTTAACTCTGTTGATGCGTTACATGTGAGATTATCCAAAAAAAATTCATAGGACACAGGCGCGGAACCAGTGTCACATTGCAGAGGGGGGCGGGGACTTGTAGTGGGCCCTTAAAGCTTATTGGCTATTTTACTTGTTAACAATTCACATTATGGATCCGATGTGGATTTGAGCTGTATTTGCCGCTGCCAAAAAGGGACTGAATGAACGGCTTTAGCTTCATAAATTAAAAAAAAAAGTGTCACACTTTGAGCCATCAAAATATGAAAGAAAATCATAGCTCAACAAAGAGACTCAATTTGCTTCGTAAACAGACAGATATTCTGTATAACAAAGTAAAACCAACATTAGACGCTGCGCAGTGACAGCATCTAAAGACACAGCTGATCAATTAGTAGTGTTAATAATGGGAAACGGAGACAGAAGGGCAAAATAGAGAGAGTGTGGATTACGATGAGTTGTGCAGCACCATGTGCACTATTTCAGCACCAAGAACATTGCCACGGATTTATCATTAAACAGCAGCCTGCTGATAATCTAGCACCACAACTGCTGATAGGCTATTTCAGCACCATGGTTGGGGGCTGAGTTACTGAGAAGAAGTTTGTCAGCGGAACACATGAGGCAACAAGATTCTTCTTCTGCTCTTGCTCCTCACGCTTTAGTGCGCCTGACTTGTGTTTTTTTCATTTTAAAGCTATTTAAGCAAACACACAGAGTAAGTAACTAGGACTAACTGCACACTCAGAGACCACGGTGAAAAAGACCACGCACGCACAGATGTCACTTTCTGTCGAATGCGCGTACACCCACAGGGAGAGAGAGAGAGAGAGAGAGAGAGAGAGAGAGAGAGAGAGAGAGAGAGAGAGAGAGAGACTGACAGCGCAAGAGAGGTTGACATGGTAACTATGACGTCACATTAAACTACCTCCTCATGGTATTTCAGAAACGCTCTGATCTGGATTGCTTTTTCCACTTATATTCACGTTTATTCTTACACTTATATCCTTACGAATACAGCAGTAAGAGACTGACTTTCCGACTTTACGTTGTTTTTGTTTTTTTCGCCACCTGTCTTGCGGTGGGCCCCTTCATGACTGTGGGCCCGGGGCAGCCGCACCCTCTGCTCCCCCCGCCTGCTCCGCTACAGGTGTGAAAGGTTCAATCAATCTTTATTTGTATAGCGCCAATTCATAAAAAGTGTTATCTCAAGACACTTTACAATAGAGCACAAAGCTCCTCATTTTAAGGATATACATATATGCATAGATACATATATACATATAAAGATACACATATACATATATATACAAATATATACATCCAACACCCAACATGAATCCATAGAGCCAATCATGAATCCCTCCATCATGGCGGCAAGAAAAAACCTTCTGTTAAGCAGCAGGAAATCTCGAATGTGGACCCCAGTCTCATGATGAACAGCAAATCCACACGATGCTGTGTTGGGTGTGTGGGCGAAGAAAGGGAGGTAAGAGGAGACAAGTGGACTAAAGTAAGAACTAAAGTTAGTGACAGATCCATGAACCATAGACCTGTTGTCTGATTTATTAGAGGTTAGCCTCTTGAGATGCTACATCTTGTTTTCAGGAGGGACCTCATG